>OMNV01010355.1:6550-35833 GCA_900303265.1 Brotula barbata | reverse complement strand
ATAAGAGGGAATACATCTCCCCTGTTGGCCTCACTGCACCGTCTTTCTGTTAAATTCAGGATAGAGTTTACGATCTTATTTGTTTTTACAACCTTACAAGGCAGCTTGGCACCTTCCTGCATTTCCGATCGTCTTCTGTCCTATTCCACCCTCGGTCACTCAGCTGCTCTATCTACTCGCACTTTGATCTCAACATTAAAGGTGATCACGCCTTCTCTGGCATTGCTCTGATGTGGAATAGCCTAACACTTTCTGTTCACCAATCTTCCTCCTCTGCTACTTTTAAACCTCACCTAAAACTCACCTTTAGTCATTATCACTGAGTCTGATGTTTTAGTCTTTCTGTTTCAGCATTTCTCTTTTCTCTTCTCTTCTTTTTGGTTGCTGCTGTGAGAGGTAAGTATAAGAACAGACAAGATTTCTCTCTTTAGGCATGCTTGCTTGAATCACTTTCATTAAGGTACGTTCTCTTTAAAAGGCCAGGTTTTACTTTTTATACTCCATACCCGCCAATAGCTAACAGATGGATACGGTTCACGGTGGCTAACTTGGATAACCAGTGGTCCATCGCGCAGGCGAAGTCCATGCAGAGTGTCCTCCGCGCAACCCTGAAATGTCTATCTCCCTCAAAGGGGGGTCATGGTGAGTCCATTCAGTGCAGGATTACATGCATCCAGTGAGGCTTTGCCCATCCACAGCCATGGCCAGCACATGGTACCAGCAGGGGTGCTTGCAGTGCACAGCCAATATCTCAACCTCTCTATGGGGGAATCAGACGCTAAGATACCCTGGGAGCAGAAATGGGGAACTTGAAGGTTATCGACTGGCCAGGAACTGTAGGGGCCTTGGCTATGGATGTCTTCTGGAGCAACCAGAAAGAAAAGAGACAAACCTATCAGCTTTTTACACAAAATGAAAAAGGTTCCCTTTGTGACTGAATCTGTTTGCCACATTTAATTTCCACAGAGGACAACATTTAACTGGAAAACTGGCTCGGACTGCCTCGCCTCTTTGTTCTTTTGTCAAGTTGCAAAGTAATTAATGGTCATGTCTCACTTTGTTCTGTGCAGTCTTAGTTTAGTGTATCTGTGCTTAAGAATAATTCCTTGATTATGCTTGGAAATTATATTAGCAGCATATTGTTTTTACAAAGAAAAAAGAGAGTAAAACAGCAGCTGGAGACGAGGAGAAACAGCTGTGCCACAGAGTGAACCTCCTCAAACTGTCTCCTACGATGCAGTGATTAAAAGAACGAGGAAACTGAACCGACAAACACTGGATTGTTTGCTTTTCTGTATCGTGTTATCCCCATTACCAACCAGGCAGGAAAAATCAACATAGTAGTATTTCCTAACGTGCTGTGATTGGTCTGATTTTGCCATTTAGTGTACCATGTACTGCTAGAGTAAGCTGTAAACTGGAACGCAGCCCCGCTCCCTTGTCCTGGGAAATGGACATGCAAAATTTTTGTTTCGTTTTTGTGTTATTTTACTTACTGCTGTTGTCTAGTAGGGCCACACAAACTTTGCAATGTGTCATAACTTATTGGAAGATGCGACATGTCAAAGATTATGTCGTGCAATCGAGCACTGAGCATAAATTCAGTATTGTTGTTGTGCAAAATTTACACAACTGCTGACAGATCAGGTACATAATTACAAGATCATTTCTCTCCCAGACTAGCTATTATCTTTCAAATCTGTAAACAAACACACACACAGACTTTCTTTTGCTTTCAGGCTTTTTTTGCTGTTGGTCAAAGTGACATTAACAAAATGTGTAGTTCAGCTTGTGTACATTGGCTGTCATGTGGAGGGAGCGTTACTTTACGTTACTCTCCTCTGAGCCTTTTGCGAACCTCAACGGCATTATTCATTGAATTACTTTTGTTGCATTTCCTTCAATATGCATATTGAATAAATGGCTTGATAATGTGACAGATCGTTCAGCCCTGCCGTCCATCCATGTCTTTCTTTTCAGATACAGACCGTGAGACTGGAAAAATCCCAAATGTGTATGAAAGACAATGCCCAGTGTAAGGTATTCTGATTACGGGGCATTATTCAGGCATCATTAGAGTTTTACACTGGAGGCTCCTTCAGGGTTTATGGCTCAAAGTAAAAAGGAAGCTAACCTTTAAAGGCTAATGCCTGTCAGTCCAGAGGAAAATAAAATGGACAAAGACTGGGGTTAAGGTTAGTTCTTTCCTGATTATTTGCAGGAATCACACCAGAAGCCCTGATCTAACTGTAATCTAACTAATGCATACAGAAAGACTGCATTAAGCATCTCTACACTATGTATGGATGATATATAAATATAGGTATCCATACTCTCTCTAATGTGAGATAAGTAATTGGTAATAAACAGTAATTAAATGTGAAACAAAGTGCATTTAAAGCACAATCCAATGGGTCAAATGAAAGTTGACACACAATATTTTTACATTTATATGGCTCTGCAGTGCAGGTTTATTATGACTAAATAAACCAACAAGTGTAGTATAAAACATCAAGGCAAACTTTCGTATTGTAATTTTTTTTTTTCAAATTTACTTTTCCTCTCATACTTTTTACAATTATTCAGTACTATAAAACTGTAATTTACCCTCATGACTCGGCAAAGTTGCGAGCTGAAAAGAGACTCCTGTGTGCACCAAGTCACAGCTTTTCCATTCAGATCAAACTGCTGTCACGAAGCTAGCGACAACTCTTTTGTATTATGTAAGCCAATGCTATTTCTATTAGATTTAGTCACACTCCGCTCGTCTGCCCCCCCTCCCCCCACCCCCCTGCTTTGTAGCGGTATCTGAGAAATTTAAGAAAAGCAATTTGTTTTCTTTTGCCCTGTGTTTGCTTTTACTATGTTCTGGCTCAGTGCACTGGGAGCAAGCTAATGTTACATAAATTATTCCTAGTGCCTATGAAAATGTCAACAAGACGTGGCCAAGTCCTCTTCCCTCCATGAGGGTGTGAGCAAGAGACAGTGTGGTTAATACATAGGTGTGGGTATTTGTGCGTGTGTGTCTGCGTGCGTCAGGCATCAGGTTGGGGAGACAGCCCGGTGGCACGCTGGCTGCTAACCAGGATTGATAGATGAATGTGAACGTCTCTTTCACGCTCCTTTCACAGCGACAGGGTTAATTCATCTGTCTGAGATGCCATTGTCATTCTGTCTGTCTCAAGTGCACTCCAACCACTCCCGCTGATGGATGATTCTGAGACCCCCACCTCGCCACTGTGTAATTGTGAATATGTCAACATGAGCGGACATCCAACTTCTTCTGCAATTGTATTCCTCATTGAGACAAGTGGTGTTTTCAAAAACATGAGCAGAAACACAAGTGCAGATATGCGGCTTCACGCTGGTCGTGCCCACAGCAAATGGTTCCTCTCCACAGGCTGGTACATTCTAGCCTCAGTTACACGCCGTTTTCCCCCAAAAACTGCCTCTTAAGCTCCTTTTATCTGTCAACATCATTTAAATGAGTACTCTCACACCGGTAAGCCTTTATTCACAACACTGCTTCAACCTTGTGATTGTGAAAGTTAAGGGATGTGGTGAAATGGGCACATAAGTATCAGCCAGCCGGCTCTTTCTTTAGCTGATCAGGGTTGAAATCTACCAGGTGGTGCCTATTGTGGGTTTGTAGTTATCCCTGTTGCAACAATATTGGATACAGAGGTTGACCAGATAAGATGTGACAGCGGTGGCAAAAGAAATGCAATCAGAGTTGACTGTTTGCCAGGCCTGGAACCAAAGTAGGTATCGCTTACCCCCTGAGAAACATCCATGAGTCAGAACAAAACACTGAATACGTTCTGTTGATGCTTATCCCACACTGGCTGAATAAATCTATGGAAAAAATGCTCATCCTGGGATTTCACATGATGCCTTTTGGAGTAAACAAGCGATGTCATGGAGGACGGTAGCTATGACGGGGAGATATGCCTGCCATTAGATACGCCTGAGAGCTGACCACACCATTGTCACATGCATTGCAAAACTCATCATATTTGGGCAACAGTCCGATGACACTTCAGCCAAGCCAAGCCCTCTTTTTTCAGCTGAAATCAACCATCACTTAGCTCTGTTGTGACCATCGCTCAGTTGCCAGATCATCCAGCGTTTTTCCCTCCTGTTATTGTTTGGTCTTTCCTTGTGTATGATCATTTGCCTGTCTTTCTGGATTCCATCTCTGTGCCTGCTCCTTGTCTGCTCTGATTGCTTCGCTGACCGCCTACTCGTGTGTGACCTCTGCCTTCTCTATTACACCCTGATTTTTGGACTATACCCTATGTGTGAATTGTTGCATTTGAGTCATTTCCTAAGCTCTGGTCATCACACACTGTATGACTGTGATACATTCCCTGGGGTTTGAGTTAAATTGAGTCATCTCCCCAAATCCTAATTACTTGCCAGACTTTGCTGCCTTTCCACAGGCTGATATATTCAATAACTGCTCATATTTTTGACACTGAATGATCACGTCAGGGATCAACGTCTGTGCACTGATGAGCAACTAGTAAACAAAAAAAGACAAAAAAAAGATCTGAACCTTCAGACTGAGGATACATGGCCATTGGATATGTATCTAAGATAAAATCTAAATATGAACTGTCAGTGGTATTTTTAATACAGTTGAAAGATGGGTGTAAGGTGTTTTAATATTGAATAAAGCTTTAATTTTTACAAATGTAAGGGTTTTTAAGTAGCAAACCCATTTATGTGCTTAACCTTTAGTAGTAATAGCACGTTTTTGTAGAGGATTGTGTTTTTTGAAGTGAAATGAAATGTATTCTCACTAAGTCCTTCACAGGTTTCATTTCTCATTTGGTTTCAATACAAATCACATCCAACATCTCCATCAGCTCAATGTGTGAGAGGACAAACACAGCCATTTCCTTAAACAAGAGAGCGTAATGACAATGTATTTGCATATGCAAGGAGACAAACGAGAATTGGGAGTCTTATGGCTCTTCAGAGCCATCAGGCACCGAGGTGTTTTGGGCTCTGTATTATGGCTGTGGATTGAAAAGAAAGCCATCGGCAGAAAAAGATAGCAGAATAGGCAAAGAATCACGCCACAAGCTCTTTTCTAAGACAAGAGTTGTAATTACAACCTTATCTACTACTCAAAGTAATTAGTGAAATGGAGGGGGAACCCTACCCACACACACACACACACACACGCACACAGACCCATTTAATCTCCACATAATCACCAGAGGGTCAAAGAGGGTGTCTCTGTCTTCAACTGATTTTGTGTATGCGTGTGTCCGTGTGCCAATGATTTAACCTGTGTAACCAATATCAGCTCGGCAAATGACGTCGCACGGGTCCGGACAAACGCTCTGGAGCTATTGTCCAAATTGGGCTGTTAGTGAAAGGGAACAGTTATGACTATCTCAGAGGGAGGAAAGGATGCGTGATCCAAACACAACCTCCCTCATCCATCTACGCAAGAATCCCATAGTTCTCATATATCCCAGACATTAGCAATGCATGGCCGTAGTATAGTCTATAAAAGTATTAACATGGGAGAGGGGGAATTATGCTCACATGAGTGAAAAAAAAACTGTTCTAAATGTAATTAAATAAACTACAAAATGCAGCATTGAAAATTATAGTAAAATATAGCATTTTGTGTTTTTCATACAAAAAATGCATTTGCAGATGTGGGTAGGTTTCTATCTCTATCTCTCGCTTCCATTCAGTGATTTAAGTTAACCTGTCATGTCTGATGTCAGAGAAGCTGATTCTGACTGACAGCCGTTCCATAGTTTTTTCACAAGGCGGAAATTTTAGAGTTCTGACTTGTCGGGAACGCACCATTAGCTGCTGCTAGCTAGCTATCAGGTGTTGCCCTCTGATATACTATTAAAGCTGTTGAATGTAAATGTTCATCCACATTTTTTCTTTCAATTCAACAACGTCCTTCCTACTTTATTCTTGACGTCCACACTGACGGTGACACACACTTTACGTGTTGCACATACATAATTAATACAATTAATACAAAGACAATAAACACACATAGCTTTTCTCGTGAATGCACAAGGTCTATGCAGGCTTTGCATTATCGTTTTTCTTTACAGTATACCCCATTGGTTCATATTGAAAACCGCTCCGGAAACACGTTTCTTTAATCATCAAACCAAGGACAAAGAGGCCACGTTAAAATGAGACCAATCCTCCATTTTTTCATCATTTAGCCAACAGCGACAGATGAGTCATTTTAATTGAGAAGAGAAATGGCTGCTCGGTTATGTTCAGCCTATCTTTTCTAAAGGACACCGTTAACGAGCCTTATTTACATTGAAATGACCTGCCAAATCAAATGCTAACTGGCAGGTGTCATACTTATCTCTGAGACTGTTTTTGGCCTGCAAACCAAGGGCTCTGGGCCTGATAAGGACATCTAACAGAAATGTTTTCTAGTTGTGCACAATAGAGGAAGTCTGGAGCGAGGAATGGGACTTATTTCATGTCACCACTGCCTGTCTCTCGTTTTCTTTGCACAACCACACACTTGTGTTTACTGAGATTCAAAATGACTGAAAAGGCCTCACTTTAAGCAAGCCTGACAAACACAAACACAGATACACACAGGCATACACACCGAGGACCAGCGGGCACACTAAGGTTCAGTGAGCAAGTGCATAAATATGTCTGAACTCGCCATGAGTGTGTACACGTTGTATGTGTGCATAGAAGAGAGAGTTATGTGTGAAAATCGGGCGTCTGTCAGTCTCCTGGGTACTGATGTGTGCGCTAACCACCGCTGGCATTTCCCCTCACTTCCAATCGCGTCTCGGGTAATTGGATCCCTCTGCTGAACGGGTACCTTCCTACAGCGACACACACGCCTGTGTGTTAATATCGCAGAGTGCCGGTCAGTTGTGTGGCCTTAGCGCTAAACAGAAGAACTTGTCTCTCGCAGAGCAACAGAGCGTGCAGGTGATTACCTGCAACGATAACAGGATGCAGGATGTTGAGCCTGCACTACGTCAGATGAAGCCACACCTGACCAAAGCAGAGGCACAGGTGAGGGTGCTGTCAATGGAATCCACGGTATTTTAGAGAATGTACTGCCTTACATTCATATGTATGTTTCTGTGTGTGAAATGCTTACAAAAAAAACAAATAAATTAATCAATTAATATACAGATAATAAATAACAAATAGACTTTTGGATTGCATGATTCGACTTGCACAGCATTGGAAATTGGATTTTTTTTTCAATCACACTTATCATTATTATTATTGCATTTATTTATATTATTTATTTATTGAATTGATAAGAGGCCTGTGAGCGCCATCCTTCTCATTATCGTTGATAAAATTAGCTCACATCTGTTTGATTTGTATCTGGAGTTTAATTGGGCGTCACTTTCTCCAACCTGTGAGCAAGTGAATGTGTTGTTTATCTCCAATTACCGCACAATAAGAGGCTCTGATATCTCCAACAGTACTCTTATTAAGCTACACTCATTGGTAGCTGCTCTACAAAACAAGTATCAAAACAGCTGTGGAGAAATGTGCTCTGAGCTGTTGTGTTTCCAAAAAACTGAGAAAAATCAACTTGTAAACAATGTAAAATAAGTAAAAAAAAATAAAAAATCTGCTAGGCTCTTATCTTGTTAACTCGTAGTTTTCCATAAAACACTGTTGGGTGTCTGACGCTAATCATGTTGTAAGCTTTACTGAAAGACGTCACAATGTGGATTAATCATGACCGTATGTGAGTCACGACTTTGCAGAGACGTGCAATAATCAAACAAAGAGAAATCTGCCGCAGAGAGTAATCTAACTCATTATTATTATTATTTTACTTGTCTCTCAGTTGTAAAAGCTATTTGAGCTACAATCAATGTATTAAAGCTGGCATACAAATCAAATATAGTAAACAAATAATAACAATAATAAATAATATTTTAGATTGGTTCAATTTTCATTAAAAAAAAGAAAATGCCGGTTTGAGCTAAGTATTGAAATGAACGTAGATAAGCATTGTGAAGATAATTTACACTGAATCATAAGAATACTTGAAAGACATTTGTTCGAGCTATCCTGGGGCATAATTACGAAACCCATCACAAATCATCGCCACCAGAGACTTTTTTTTCAGCGTTTCACTGATAATGAGTTGTCACTAAAGAGGATGAGCTGCTGCACAGTTTGAGAAGAAATGTGAGTTAGGTATCACTCCAATCCGGACAGACGACAATTGGAACTATGATGTAACTCAGAGATCTAATGAAAACTTTAAACTCAGAGTCCAACAACAGCTGCGTTAGTAAATAATTAATAAGTAATAAACCTATGGATGAATACTTTCACATAAAACGCAGGCTTACATTCAACAACAAACTTATTAAAGAGTGGGAGAGGTGAAAGGAAAGGAATGTGTATGTGTGAAAAGTATTTTTTTGCATTTATGGTAATTTCATCTACCACAGTCAAAACACAGTCAGTTATCTGATCAAGCTGTCAATAAGCACCACCTGCTTCTCTCAGGTGCTGAAAAAGAAGCACAATTTCCTCTCCTACAGCAACAGTAACGACTTAAACACTGGAAAATGAAAAGAAGCTGTGATTTAAAAAATCCAAAAATCCATTGTACTTGTTCAAGCTATTGCATTTGAAATTCTATTCATTCCGGAGGTCTCATATAATATGATTTATACTCAATTCCCCAGAATGCGTTCTGATTTGGCATCTTTGGTTTATGTTGAAGATTAAATCAGTTCTACTGTGTATCTGACAGAACATGGATTTCCTCCTTCCATTGTTTTGTAGTCATGCATCATATCATGTCCTCAAAATACATAAAGCATTAACCCAGAGTTCATTTATGGCTTATAGAAAAAAGGAAATAAGGGATGCAAACAGGTGGAAATTCTTACTTAATGTGGCTCCTTGTGTCTAATGAAAAGATTTAATAGAGCCCACAGGCTCCAGTGTCCCTGCACACCACTGGTGCTACTACATTATGCAAGAGTAGAGTAACATTCAATATTTAATAGCAAACGACTTCCTTTTGGTTTTCAGAATGGTTCAGCAGGGTCCGGCTGAGTGATTTGCTGCCACTCAACAAATTCTTACTGCTGACCAGTAAATATCCGAGCCCGCATTTCTTCAACTTCTGCCTCATTTAACACTCAGGGAAGTCACTTGGTTAGGATGTGTGGGCCGACGTCTCCATTTTCCCGGCAAATAAGTCAGTACAGCGGTGATTTATGGGCACATCTATCTTCACAGTGGCAATTTCATTAACCATTTGTCATTAATTGTGGGAGTTAATGTGGCGGCATACAAGCTTTGTGCACGTATGCAATATATCTAATTAATTGAGATATATTACACCTAACTGCATGTAGATGGCTTTATGACTCTGAATTTTAAACACACCTAGGTCTCTCCTCTTGTGTGCAAGTATAACATGCAACAAACGCATTGGGGTTTTTTTTTTTAAATTGCTTTTTAGCTGCATATTAAAAACCTGCTTTGTTGTTTTAGTGACTAACCAAACATGTGACGTACTTCAGCCTTCTGATAGTAATAATTCCCTACCCTATATAATTTACCGTGATTTTGTCTTGAATAAAAACCTAATAATGGTGCACCACCCACTGTTTTTGCCTGAATACATCTATCAGTATCCAATCCTTTACAAACACATGAAGAATGGCCACATTGTCATTGCCTACTTCATATTCAGCAAACACTCAGCTCTCAGTGAAGATGCACAATGTTTGAAAACATGCAGCTTTTTTGTCCCTTCTTTCGATTTGGTTTGGATAAAATTCCACTTCTCCAAATGACTTGTATTTGAAAAGGACAGAAAAAAACAAAGCAGGCATCCGAGACAAAAGCTTCAGCTAATCCAAAGCTAATCATTCGTAATAGCAGACATTAAACACCATCCACTGACAGGAGCTGAATACAAATGAAGTATACCTCATTTATCTCCTCAAAGTCAATAGAATGAACATGTGGGGATATACAAAGGCATATCTCAGTGCCCGTGAAAACTCACATCGCATTTCCTGTGTGTAGTTAATAAAAAAAGATGCTTTCATCGCCGGGGGGATGGGGGCAACGTAATTAAAAGTAAACACTCTGAACTTCCTTAGTTGTGCTGTCTCTGATCCTTTGCTCAGACACACACAAACAGACACACAAACTCTCAAGGGAAGTTGCATGTGCACATACACTTGACGCACAGTACAAACACGCGCACACGCAAACAGAGGGCACATATGCATAAAGAAGCCTCCAGCCGCGCAAGTTTATCCACTCAGCAGCGATGTTGGCACCCCACAGAGGGGTATCAGCACAGCAGCTGGTGCAGCCCAGGGTGCGAGAACTTTGTGGCTCCAAGCACTGTGTTTAAGACTCATCGTCCAGGGATTCTGTCACCAAGAGCTGCCGCTCAAACCACAGAGGGGGGTCTTAAAAACAGGCAGAAAGTGATGTCATTGTGAGAATGAGGAGGGGTGAAGACAGTAAGAGTTTCGATAAATAGAGAGAGAGAGAGCGCACATCCTATCAAACGGATCTCCAACAGTCCAATTGAATTCAGGTGCAGCAGTATATTAAGCACACAAATTCAAGTATTCAGCAGGAAAACAAACACAACCTTACTTTAAAGTACCAGGCACATAACTTTACTTTTAAAACCTTTCAATACTTCAATACTCTTCTGGCAGAGTCACTGCTAAAGGCGGTGCTAAAACACACATCAAACAAAAAGCTCCCATCAATCTTTTCATGTTTTTTTTCTTTTTTTAAGTTTCTTTTCTCTGTGCCTAACAGAGATCTAAATACATAATATATATATATATATATATATATCCATGCACTATGGAGAGGATCTACTACAATGCTGGTGTGCTCTGCCACCTTATCCATTCCCTTTATTCCCTCACACTGTATCTGTTTTCTGTCTCTGGTTTTCCACAGTCAGCTAGGAAGTAAGTCTCACAGTGTTCCTACCCTAGGGGAGGTTACTAAAAAGGCACTGCGCCCCACTTCCAGCTCGTGACCTTGGCTATGTGTCTCACTGTGTGAGGAATCAAGCCTTTTGTTGATGGTTGCCAAGCCACGGTGTGTGTTAGTGTAATATAGAAATCATACTTTTAAATAAAATTGGTAGTAGATACATTTGGAATATATTTTCCTCCTTTGCCAAGACCCCTATTATCTTCAAATCATGAATTACTCAAAGGGACCTTTTTCATTACCTGTTTAATTCACTGTCCAAAACAGAAAATATGGAGATATTACCAGACATGGATCCAGCTACACATTTGTGTTTGTATTTGAGTCTGTAAAATGGGACTTCTGCATTTACAAGCATTAGGAAACAATCCATTTCTACAGGCTGCATGAAATTTATGTGACCAATAGATTTGTAGCTGAAGCATTGCCACAGGGAGCATCTCAATAGACAGAAAAATGTCAGGTAGTATATCAGCCAAATGTGTTATATGAGCTTTATTCAACACCATTACAGCATTACATTATGAATGTCATTACATGACAAAACCACCACTAAATCACAAATCTATACAATTCAAAATTACAGCGCTGCGATCAATAGCACACTGCTCATGAATGTTACAGCTTAAGAGGGATCTAGACTTAGCTAGATTAAAAATGAGACAAAACCTGATGAAAAAAAAAGAATCCTGGTGAAAATTGGTGTATTAACAGTAATTCCAAAGCTAACACTTGGTAGTATTTTCTCAACTCAGTTTGGGCGACTGACACAATTAGCATTTTTCTATTTTCTTTTTCCAGAGGCACATTGTGAACCCATGTAGCTGTAAGGCAACAGCTTTGCTGTAAATCCTGGTAAAAAAAAAATTCCTTACACCAAGAAACAGAACAATATTTGTATCCATCAAAATGTGATTGGAAATTGATGTAATTGTTTGATTGGTATCTGTCTCAGGCATTTTTACTGATTCCATCTGAATTACGGTTAACGTTTCTCTGCCAGGTTAATTGCCAACTAGGAGGAATTCAGGTGGGTGAAAGAAAGAAAACAGGAGAGCGAGAGGAGACATGAGACATTGCACTGAATGCCATCCGCTAATGCCTGTCAGCTTCATTTTCACCAATATGATCAGCGGCTGGACGTTCCCCACAGAGCTCTGAGCTGAGGCATCGGCCTACCAGGCTGTTAGCTGCTTCCTGTTTTCTTCTTTCCTTGTAGCATGCAGGCCATCACAACTGTCAGCCAGCTGTCCCGACATATACACTAACAACCTCCAAGCAATTGTTCCCATACAGACTCCAGAGCCATAGCATCAATGTGCTATTGTCTGTGTGTGTGTGTGTGTGTGGACAGGTGAATCTTTGGTCAATAAGATACCAAGTTAATGTCTTTGGTTTGTTGCCAACAGTGCTAACAGAGTACAGCCTGTGAAACATCTGAAAATAATATTCTTTCAGATGTTCCACAGGAAACCATTTCATAAATTAAAAGATTGACAACAAAGCTTAATATTTAAAAAAAACAAACATATTGTTAAGTTTTATTATCTGATTGTGTAATGAGTGTGGGAGAAGTGTGTTGAAAAAGTGCAGAAGGTCATTTGTCTAATTTGTTAGATTCCACTTCTGTTTCTGGAGGTTTAAATAATTAAAGCAGGTACTTGCGCGCGCGCGCACACACACACACACACACACACACACACTAACACACACACACTAACACACACCATTTGAGTTATGCGTACATTATGTGCAGTCAATACTTAAAACATGGGAAAATTAATAGGTGATTGAGTACACTTTATAGCAATTTCAGGGTTATTTAAAGGATTTGAGATCAATTTAATGTAATTTTCATATTAAATGAGTCATTAATAATAGCGTACAGCAAGTAAAAAAGTAATAGTAATCTCATTCAACTTCAACAGAAGTTGTGATTTTCAAAGAAATCCAAAAATAAATTTTAGTAACCCTCACTTTTTTGGGGTATTTAATTTTTGAATTCCTTTAAAATTGATTATCATTTTCCACAGAATGCATCCTGATATGTTTGAAACTTTGGCTTTTCACTGCAATTTAAATTTAAACTGGCGCATTGGGTAGACATTATATTGGAGACACAAGCATCATTCCGGCTGCTGTAAAACTGCTACATTAAAGTAAAGGACCCTGTATGCACAGTATGTCTAATTGTGTACAACGTTATTGGTAACACCAGTACCACAGTTTGGTTTGTCAACTTAGTCAGTAAGGAGACAATCATTTTCAAAAGAACGTGAGTAACAAACAAACAAACAAACAATAAATGACTAATACTCAGATGTATCCCACCTACATACCCAAGCAATTTTAATGTCAGATTCACTTGTGGTTGCTATGGAAATCGCTCTTCAGTTCCAGACACAGAACTTTATAGCAATGATGACTACACGGTGCACTTTCTGAAGGTTGAGTACTGTTGGAAATGCGTAACAAGTAAAAGAGATTGACACTGAAAAGATTCTTAAAGGCCTCCAAGTGGGCATCTATTAGGCAATCTATGACTGTGTTTTCCAGATTGCACCCAAATTGTGGGCATGGCCTCCCATCAGCTTTGTGTGTGAATGATTTTGTGAATTCTTTTCAAAAGAAGCTGAAATACATCTGCTCAGACAAGATGTTGTATTTTTATTTTTTTTTTATTGTCTGTTTTTTATCAATGGATTTTTCTGTGCTGTTATTATTTCATCTGCTCCTGTTTTTTATTCTTACTGTTTATTATTTCTTCATCTGCTGCTGGTCAGGCACGATGCCTGACCAGCAGCGGTCCAACCACCCCACCTCACCGCATGCATCGGCCCCTACCAGGATTTCATCCCATCACATTTCAGTTAGATGCTGTGACCTCACTTTTTCCATTCTCTGGATAGAAATTCTGGAACAGGATTTTTGCTGACTCATGTGAGGACTTTGACCACTTTTATGTGGACTTGAGATTCTTTACTAATCCAGACCTCATGTGCTGTTTTTCTTCATCTTACTCTCCGATATTGTTGCAGACTTTCTATGTAATTAATAGATTTATCCACCACGCAGTCACTACTGCTCAGCTGGCCGTGCGAGGAGCGGGAATCTCTCTTTGAATTGCCTCTCCCATGCTTTTTCCTTCATGTTAAGGTTTTTTTGGGGAGTTTTTCTTCGTAGAGAACTTCGGGCTGGGTTTGGAACTCTCAATGTTATGTGAGCCCTTTGAGACTTTGTATGTGACATTGGGCTATACTAATAAACTTGACTTGATTTGAAGGTTGCTTCGGCCTCCCCTAAGGTTCACTGACAACCACAGAATACAAGAGCCCGTGGGGTTCTTTGATTTATTACCGGCCTAATTAGGTCACCCGAGGCCAAGATTAATTTGACAGGAAACCAAATCAAAACTGCATCCTTCCACCTCTTCCAGCTCATCCCATCCCTCACACTCTTCACTACCCATGCTAATAATATACATTAGCTCTTTGCGCTTAGGCCTCATTTGACAATCGTTAGAATAAATGGAAATTTTCCATCAATGCATATGGAAACCTATGCTAATTGGCGTCTAAAGCACCACAATTACAGCAGTAACGCTAGTGGCAAAGAGCTACAAATCACTTTGTGCAGCAACAGTAATGACCCTGGCTGTGGGGGAGTTGGTACAACGTAGCTGGGCTGTTGAAATCATAAAAACAGTCTATACGGCGGAGCATATGGAGAGGGCGAAGCAGCAGAATGGTCCAGTGCTCTGATTACCCTCTTATCCAGAGGACTCCGGCTCATTGCGCACCCAGCAGCATCAGAACAGATAGAGGCTAAAAAACCACAATGAATAATCCAGTTAAGTGTGTGTCTCGGTGTGTATGAGTACATGAGTGTGAGGTGGGGAGAGAGAGGAAGAGAGGGAGAGGAGAGAGAGAGAGCGAGCAAGAGATGATTTGTTATTCACGTCTTCTGAACTGAAGGAGAAAGTGGGAATGAGCTCTTATGCGCATTATCTGGTTTGTTTGCGTGCAAGAATGAGCCTTACTGTGCATGCAACTATGCACACCAGCTTGCAGGGATGAGCAAACATGAAAATGTGCAGTATTGGTATACATTCAAATGATACAAAAATAAGAATAGCACTGTTATAAATGTATCAAAATAAACTACAAAATATTGTCCAAAAATGTGTCAAAATATTTTGTATTTTGAAAAAACACATACACTAAGTGATACCAAGAAAATTTAAACATATGAAACTCTGTTTTTGTTTGATGTTTTTAACCAGATGTTTGACTGTTTCACATTTATTCATGTATTTTTGTAAAAGTTATCTGCAGCATACCATTAGCTGACAGCTAATCTAAAGGCAGAAGGACTGTGGCGTGATTTCATTTGTGCTGTACAATTACGCTCTACGGCATCTTTCAACCAAGGGAGTCTCCTCCAGCTGTGTGATACACATTTCCTTATATGGACATCACTCTCGGAGTTGGAAGGTGTTCCCCAAAGGTGGCGTGGACGAGCATTTCCTGTCAGATAATAAAACATTTTCTTTTCTTCGTTTGATGCGTTGTCAGATAACACTCAGTGTGCGTGGTTTTCATGCAGAAAATTGCTGTATGGATATTCCCCAAATTCGTGCCGCATTTTCTTATTCACCCTTAGTGTGAAACAGCCATTTGAGCTCTGATTAGCTCTGTGTGTATGGGTGCGGGGAGTGGCAGTCCCAGTGCAACAAATTCACCAGGACCAAAATGCAATAGAAAGTCTCACACTGTGCTGAAATGAAACAAGTGGACATAAATGAGGTAAATGACTTAAATAAACACAGTTTCTACTGCGCTAAGCCGCTCCCCCCACACACACACACACGCGCGCACAGAGCTCAACAGAGCACAACAACAAAACATTTTGTACTTGATGCACGCCATATAATCATTTATCATACTGCACGTAGAACAGGCCATGATACATCGAGTATTTTTGATATATTGTGCAGCCCTACAGTACCAAATACATACAAATCAGAAACACTGTCCATCCCTGCCAGCACATGATGATGTGTGCTTGTTGTGGTGTTTCACACGTTCACCTGTTACTTTAGGCCTCTATGGGTGTGCGCAGCCTGACAAGTCCACATCTGTGCCTCTTGTGTGTATGTGTGTGTGTGTGTGTGTGTGCAATCCAATCCTCTTCAACAATGGGACTAATAGTAATTCTATCAGCGCTATCACGGAGAGTCATCAATAACCCTGAGTGTGTGTGTGGCTGTATTTACACCACATGGATACCTGCCCTTCATCCGCTCAGACTAAGAGCAAGATGTGTTTGCCCATGTTTGTGTATATGTGGAGCAGTAAAAATCATAGAAACATATGCCCTTGATTTTGCTGCAAGCCACAGTGAACAACTGCTGTGCTGTATCCCCCCGTTGCAGAGGATTCACTCTGTATTTATTATCAATCAAACAAGGATTAAAAGCTGCAGTGGGCAACTTTCCATGCTGGCAGCTACCACTGAGCAGAGACTGTTCACTACTAATACTCCAAAGTCACACAATGTAATGTGACAGAACAGCAGAAATCTCATTTACCACCACAGGCTATGCTTATGTTTGACTAAAGAATTCCAAAAGGAATAAGAGAGGAAAAAGGTGAGTCCAGGTTTCTGTGGATAAAGATGAAAACTGGCTGTAGCACGTACAAAGCCTGTTTTCAATTTATAATGAGATACATACAAAACAGAGGGAGGAACTGTATTTCTCCATTTATGACATTTACCATAGTTGGAATGCACATCCATATAGGTAAAGGAATTAAAGGACTTTAAATCTATAAATTTGTGGATTTTTGAGCAGATACAAGGTAGTGGCACTGGCAATATTTTGGCATAATAATAACTTCCTGGAGTGGGTGTTTTTGTGGTGTTTTTGTCACTATTTCCCCATTCCCCCTGCTGCACTGCAGTCGTGCGTCAGCCCTTCGAGCGTGGAGTGGAAAGTCAAAATAACTCATACATGTTTCTTGTTTTTGAGCGGAAAATGACAACTCACCTTTGTGATCATACAAATTCCTGTTTAACAAGGACAAACATGTTGCGTATTTTTACATGTTGCATTCAAAAGGTGCTTTTTTACAGATACAGCGTACTTATACAATTAAAAATCTGCGTTACAAGCACAGACTTACAAATGAAAAAACATCATATTTTGTCAGCAGCAGGTCAGGCATCATCTGACGAGAATAATAGATGATTTTGTAAATGAGCTCCTCTTCGTTTTTTATTCTAAACATAAAAAAATGACTGCAAACACTGCTGATTAGGAGGAGTTTGAGACAAACCCGTACCAGTATAAAATGTATAATTGGCGTATGTGCTGCTGTGCTCCCAAGAATTTGATCATGCAAAAGTGATTTTTCACAGATATCCCGTTCCACTCATTTCCTAGCAGCAGGTAATGAGGATTTCACAAAATTCTGTAAAAAGTGTTAGATAGCGTAGCTTAGTTATCTTTGAATGCAAGGTGTTGGAAGCAATCGATTTCCCCCATTGTGAGATTCACATTTTACTTGGGTTACGGATTTGAGTATGTTTTGCGCAACTAGTTTATATTCAAATATTCAAAACATATCAGAGAGGAGACGGAGGGCAGAGGCTGTGGCGATGAATGACGATGATCAATTGTAGGAAAAATGTCCTTGACACGGCACGGTGTGCAGGATTTTTTGATATGTGGAGATATAACAAAGATAATACGTCTTATGGATGCAAATGTCTATATATCAGGGACCGGATGTGGTGACGGAGACTGTTTTTCCCATATGTCAAAATCCCCTGAGGTTCCAAACAATACCGTACATGGTTGGAACAAAGCCGGAGAAAAATAGGCAAAGTACTTCGTTCAAATGCCCAAAGGGACCGATAACATGGATGATACAGTCAAAAAAGAAAGGAGCCACGGAGAGAGACCAAAGCTTCTTAGCTGCCCCAACACCTCCCACAGCAGCTCCCTCGAGTCAATTCATTGCTTTTCTTCTTTTATTCCTGCTTCACCTCATTTTCTCTCTACCATCCCACCACTGCTTTAATCACCACCCCTCCGACTTGCACGTTCTCTACTCCAGCGTGAGCCCGGATGAGAGAGCATTGCTCACCGCTCCCGGGGGGAAATCACAGACATGGACACCCACCGCAGGCTCCTGCTAGAGCCACACGAGACAGAGACACAAGACTTCACACACTAGCTTATCAACTTCCATTCCTTTTCGAACCAAGCGCAGCTCTGTCTTCAGGCCCAAGAGACAAGGAGAGGGGACTAAAAGCGTCACATGCAACATCAAGTCCAAGCGTCTATAGATCTGTCAGACTGCTAAAACAGACTGGGGGAAGAATGATTCCAATTTGCCATTACTGTTGGCCCCAGATATGGCAGCAGAGGAAGAAACAACTATCTGGCCAATACCACCATGCATTATTCATGACTGTTTTTAATGGCCATTTACCGGGTTGTGAAATTTAGCGCAGAAAACACTGACTTTGTTCCATATGTCTGTGGCCATATTTCTGCTTCGATTCAGGCTGCCAAATATACTCCATAGTTTTTCTCCATTCTTGTTTCATTACACTCATAGATACTTTTATTAAATGTTTCTTTAGGGCAGCAGCTCAGAAGCCTAATGACACACTATCAATGGTATATACAATATTCTTCTTGAATTATTACTGCAAATGAAATACGATTGACTGTGTAAACTTTAAATAACATCTTATTTGTAACAGCATACCAGTTTGAAGGAAAAACCTTCTAACAGATTAAAACAGTTTGTGAGGACAAAGACACTATATAAAAAGACACTATATGGCATAATTGAAATTCCTTTTGCATTACATCATTTAACGCTATATATCTGCTTTGTAGAATTTATCTCTCTCAGATCAAAAAGCACAACACTTGAGTCTACGTTTATGAAGACAGATGAAGGCATCAATCAATCGATATCCATATCCTTGGTTCAAATTCCAAACATTACCATTATTAACATTTGGCATTACTCCTGACTCTTGGCCCTTTGTTGAAATAGATTTTCCATCCTCTTGTGCCAACGTGCCATTTTTCACATTAACAATGCTACACCCCCATAGTTTAATCTAATAAGAATGAATCAGTTGATTGATATGGTTCTGTCAGGGAGAAGACCTCTAACGTGACAGAGACGATCGCTAATTCAATAGAGTGGCCTTTCTGTGCAGGATGGCAAGAGTATGGCCACTGAGTGCCTTTGTTTGAAAGTGTATGTGTGTATATGTGTGCCTGATGGGTGACTTTGGGGGACATCTGACTTTGTAGCGTCCTTTGTCGGGTTCGTACCTGTCAGACAAACGACAGGCGCTTATCTCCTCCCTTTTGCTGGCTTATCTACTGCTCACCTACACATCGATGGGAAATCAATGGGAAGCCTTCACTGCATCGTCAATATAACAAATGACCAATTCAAACTTGCACTTGCAGGATTCTTAAAGGAAGCCATAGCACAGGGCCATGAGCCCCAAGGCAGACTGTCAGCTGACAAAAATTCCCAGGTCAGCCTTACGGGCCTCTATTTTATATATCAATGTACATACACTACATATTATCTCTGATGGTGATGTCACTGTACGCCATGCTTTATTCTTAGGGCCAAAAGGCTGCATGTACAGACGACAAACTCAGGTTCAAACGTGCAAGAGTTCCCTCTTTGGAAATAAATCGATGACATGATACATTTCAAGCAATGTGATGCAAAACAGTCAGAATGTCAGAATACATTTCACAAACAGGGATTCAACTGTTCCAATTTAAATTACAGATAACTATGTGTCAAAATTGATGATACACAAGTTTGATTCAATTGACAAAGTCTAATCAGGCAAAGCTTTCAATGTCGCTCTCCAAATCAGCCAACGAAGCTGCACAGTAGCAAGATTTTATTCATAACATGGTTACTGTTGTGCTAAAGATGGAATGGAGAAGAATGTTTTACAGATGAAATATGGATTCCACACAATAAGCTAGTGAATGTGGAATCATGCATTTCTAAGCCTTGATTAAGCCCAGCAAAAGCTAGCCTTATTTATTTCGTTCCTTTCATTTGGATTGACTGGCGAGCCAACAAAATGAGTCAGAGCCTAAAATTGCTGACCAAAGCACTTTCATGAAAATGTCACCGTACCCAGTGGGCCGGCCAATTTCCAGGAAGCTCTATGGTGAAAGCTGCCCTCCATTATATCCTTCAAACTTTCAGTCATTTCTTGATCTTTCCTCCATTATTCTGATGAGCTTGATTTTTTTTTTCTCTGAACAGTGAGAAGATATTTGACAAATTGTTATTCCAAGCCACTATTTTACCACAAAAAATACCTAAAATCATGCTCTCTTTAAGGGCAACTGACCTGTGGTGTCTCAAACACCCTATCTGAGCACTCAGTACAACATCTGGGGCACAGTGCACTTTGGTGCAATTTTGCAGCATCTACAACATACACAAAACGGCTTGGTTGTAAGTGCAATCAATTAAAGATGGACTGGCGATGTAATCTCAGAGCACAACCGGGCATTCACATGAAAGCCACAATGGGACTTGGTGCATTTTCAAAGTATCAGTTGAAACACTGACATAAAAGGCTTGTTGTTCAGAGAAACTTCACATAACAGGCGGTACTTGTTCATTCCAACTGGAGGACTCAAACACGACTTTTCACTGTTTGCGCTTCTGTTGCCTCAACCTCCTACAGTTAAAACGGTCAGTGATGCAGCTTTAAGTTAATCTGAATATTTCAACAACTGGTCCTACTTCCTGTCAAGTCGTGGCACAAGTTGTTCTTCCGGCAGTCGACATTTCCATTAGCACAGGACAAGCCTCAGTCACAGAGAGGCAAATCAGTGCCTGCTCTATCCATCTCTTTCCTTAACATAGCTATCAAATGAGCAATCAGAGTTCTTTATGAGAGTACATTCCAGTTTTATGTATCTTCTAAAGCGCAATAATGACATGACAAATCCCTCTAGAGCTATATAAAGTTTGAGGAAAACAAGGATAGAAATGCTGACAGAAGTGTAAGGGTGGCAAGTGCTGTAGTTACAAAGTTTTCTCAAATGGCCTCCAAAAAGGAGAAATGCCTTTAATATATCTGGAGCCAGTTTAAGGTTAGATGATTGTGCGTGGCAGTAAAAGAAGCACTTAGTGCAGTAATGTCTGATCTTTGAAGATAAAAGGTAACCTCTCCAACTCCTGCCAAAGGAAATTACACCTGAGGCAATAAATTATGGGCTGGTCTGATACAGGGTTAGTCTGGCGTAGTTTGAGTAAGGTATGGAATGATCACTGGGACAGGAGAAGGAAGCAGGCAGATTGGAGTGTCTCTAAGGCAGTGTTTGTTATTCTAGCCACCATGACATGATGGGGAGGCTAATACTTCAACTTTGCACTCTGTCACTCATCCTCCCTCACTTGCATCAATCTCAGGTACACAGGGCTCTGAGTTCTCTTGGACCAAGCCTGATTTCAGGCATAGAGCAGTTTTAAATTCATATAACACTCAATTCAATACATTGTAAACATTTCCTCCAGGAAAACTTTACAGGCTCACAGTTCTTTTTATAGCTTCAACCACTGCAGGTACACCATCTTCCTTTGCACCTGGGACATGGGGAAAAGGAAGAGAAAGCTAAGCCAGGAAGCAGATCCAAATGACACTACGTGCTTTGATGTGCCTGTGTCATCTTGTGGGCCTTTCCGATCTACCCAGCCATGTTTTGGCTACAGCTTCGTGAAGCTAATGCCAAGCAAATACTTAAAGAAATGGGTGTTATGGGTAAACGACAATGAAATGTACAAGACAAAGTACTTAAAAACTTATTTTGGGTTGGTAGTTTTTGTCTTAAGCATACCTACATTTTCTGGAACAAAGTGAATTATTTATTATCTATTACCATTCCTATTATCCCTTTCGTTGCACATATGTGTGTGTATAAAGCATGTTTAATACAACACCACTGGAGCTTGTTTATTTTTTGTTTAAAGGAGCTCATATTATACTTTTCTGTATTATTTACAGCAGCTTGCGCTGTTATTTTTGCCAGTTATGACATGAATAAAAGTTTCTTACTGGCATCCTTTTGTAGATGTTGTCTGTGGTAATCATGACAGCATTTCTCATTATACTTAGAATTTTTTACACATCAAACAATTATTTGATTACAGGAGAAAATAATCATAGGATTAATCTATCATGAAAAGAATCATTAGTTGCAGTCCTATAAAAATATATCTCATGATCTGCCTCCATGTCAACCGACTACAAAATAAAATCCTGCTTTTACATCAATGAATGAGTCATAAAATCCGATGACATATGAGTCACAGGAGACATTTTCTTTTATAACGAGTACTTAATATAATACTTTGGGTACATTTTACTGATACAAAGGAACACTTTCAGTGGTATGAGACAATTAGACCAACCTATTAGACAATGAAAAATACTCTGGTTGGAACAATCATGTGTCTGATAAGATTTTGTGTTCTGGTACCTAATATAATGTAAAGAAAGCCTCAGACAGAAAATAGTCTTTGAAGCCTTCTAGAACAACCATGCCATGCTCTGTTGTTCTAGCTGCAGTGAAGCGCTGAGTGTCAAGATGATGTCTCCCTGAACCACCTGGCTCCATTCTCCAGGTACACCCTTGGTGTCCATCATTGCAGGAGTGATGTACGTTTCAGTTTCTGCATCATAAAGATAGTTATGCAGAGCAACACATGCCTTTGTGACGTCCTTTGCTCTTTCAGCTGAACACTCCGAGGCCATTCCAAAAGCTCTCCGCCGTGCTGCGAGCTAGCTGAAAGTGTTTTCCACAACTCGCCTGGCCCTCAAATGTCGGTAATTGCTGTGAGGTGCAACCCTCTTAAGACATTATTAATTTTTGATGTAAATCCTCCAGTATCAACTTTTCTGGGACAAATAATTTGGAAAACAAACAAGTTAGATGAATTTTTGATTGAAAACACCAAGAGCTGAATCATAACTAGGTGTCTTGTTTAAACCAAGGCCTCTGCTTCTACCAGATAATGCTGGATACATTTTTAGTAATCACAGCTCAAACTTTAAACTTTAGCCACAGCACACTATGCCACAAACATCAGACTTTAAAATCTGATAAAAGAGCATAAATATAGTAGGCTGGTAGGATGGTAAATGTTGTTCCTATTAGCCCGTTTAAACATGCTGGGTCATCCAGTCTGAGATATACAGTATGTGACATGCTTCAACCACTTGTTTCCTGATCTAGATCTAGGCTCAAACTGTACCAGGGATTGTCCAAGGCATTTGTATATGGCCGATATGATTCCTGTGCGACTCCAAGCACAATCTGTCTGAACAAGTACTTCAGCCTCCGTCCAAAATAATGTGTGATCAATCACGCACATTATACGTTTATAGTCCCCAATTCCTAGCACTCAAATCTATAAAATTGAGATTGTTGCAGCCTAACTCAAAATCTTGGCAATATTAATTATGAAACAGAGTCAACAAATTCTTAAATAAATCTCACTTAAGTTAGGTCAAATAGAGTCAGATAATTATCTTCACGCCTCCGCCTGTAACAATGGTTTCTACCATTGCGCCAGGGACGACTTTCCAGCCTAAAAATGTTTCACAGACGCTTTCACATTTGAGTTATTGTGAGCTTATTTGTTATTTTGATCTGTGTACTGAAAACTGTAAGTGTGTGCCATTGAACAAACATATCCTTGCCCGCCATGTTTCACAATAACGCAGTCATCAGCCCAACAAATACCTCCTGAACAGCTTGCAGCCCATCCAAGCAATGAACACTGGTGGCTGGCTAAATAAGTGTCATTGTTATTAACTTGGGCGTGTTGCATGACTGCAGCAAAATGAACTGGATCCATCTTAGAACAACAAAAGCAGCTTAGGAAGACAAATTGGATTAGGGAAAGAAAATTGTAAAAAATAGACGGCTCAATGAGAACGTGGAGTTGAAGTGGAAATCCCATCTTCTTTAACCCCTTAAACACTGATACATCAATTTGTAAATGAGTACACGTCAAGGCAAACAGTTAAGTGATATCTCTGTTCACAGTCCACACATCAAAACATGAACAATACGACAAAATACAAAACTGGTTCTCCTTGCAGCCCTTAAACTTCCTGTAGCAGCTCCAATGCACGCTATTTAACTACTGTAATCAGTGATATCTATATATATCCATATATAAACTGCAACAACAAAAGAATTAACACATTGAAAGTGTCATTCACACCAACAAACACCTTGGCAGTAACAGCTAGCCTCACAGCTGTCATCGATGAATTGCTTTCTCCAGGTATTCTGGCAGAACACGCACATCTGTCATACTTCAATGTGAACAATAACTTCTATTCTTCGCTAAGGAACCCATATGTGATGCACACTCAGTTGCACAAGAATCACATTACATTCTAGAAAGACAGGCTTTCAAATGCAGATGGTGTAGAAGCTATGAAGAGCTGAAAGCCATTTGCTTTGTGCCAAAAAAAAAAGAAAAAAAAAGAAGAAAAAATATGATGGACAATGACCAGTGGACCGGCAGCGTGCGTTTGGAAGGAAATGACAATCACATTGGCCAACTTACCTATGGTGAGAATCCACGTGGAGCAGAAGAAAGAAGAAGAAGAGAAGAAAAGAGGGACAAAGTGAGATGTCTTCATTTGTTCAATGTTCATATTTTTTTAACAACTTATCAGGCAAGATGTTCAGCAAAGCGTTACCTGGCAACTTCACAAGCCTCCGTGCAAATATTACCTTTGATCTAATACTACAGTTCGAGCTCCCACAGCTCCAACATTTGCATACTACTATCTGCTTTGTGTACATACTTCCCTCTCATATTTGTCCTTTCCTCCCCCCTCCTGGGTGTTGAGGTACTCCATAATGATTTTTACTCCACTAGGCAAGAACAAATTACCATCTTTTCAAACGTTCCCACAATCAGGACACTCAACTGGGAATCATTAGTTTGGACAAAAAAAAAGCACTCGGAAAGTTTACTTTTCCAGAGTTGTGATCGATAGAGGGGAGATGAAGAGAAGTAGCAAATAGAGGGCTCCAGGGGGAAAATGAGGCTCAATCACAAGTGGTAATTAGCAAACCTGTAACATGAAATAAGGCAGAGAGCGTAATGATTGCCGATATGCCTCTAATGGTTTTGTTTGGCAGATGCTTTGGCAAACTGCGGAGGATGTATGGAGAGAGAATGAGCTGAGAGGATGTACAGATGCTTATCAATGAGTTCGACAGTAGTGGCTAAGTAACGTAATGGCTCTGAGTCAGCATGATCAAAGAAGAGGAATTATCAGAAAGACAATCAGGTACCACAACCATACCACTCGCATCCTTTTGTCTCTTCAGTGAGTGTCAAGGAGACAAAGTTGCCACTGTCTGCTGTTTATACTTACAAAATTATAAATAAAATCAATGCTTTGTTACCATTTAAATGTGAGCTAAAATTGAAAATCCACTCACAAATGTCAGTGAAGTCAAAGCGAAAGCGATGTACGTAGGAGGTGATGGTGACCAGATGAATCTGCACGTGTGAATTGGGGAGATTGAAGAGAGCGGTGTTCAGGTGTGTAGATATAGAAGAGACATCCATAGACACAATAGATCAACCGCTAAATGAACTGACTAATGTGTTGTGTGCAGGATTCTTAGCTGCATAACTAGCAAAATGTAATTTTAAAAAATAAAATCCAAGTATTGATTTGACATCTGTGTTCCAATTTACAAATTGTTTCAAGAATTAAAATTCCTAACACAGACACTCTTTCACAGACACTCCCCCTTTTATCTTCCATAATTATAAGCAATTGTGATCAGTATGTCATCACAGATTTGCGACCTTGTTTACCAGGTTATTATTACAGAAAGGCATTGAAGCAAATGGACATTTAAAAGTACTGTGACTACTACTGCTGGTACTACTACCAACAACAACAATATTAAAATGTGTCCACTGTTGCCAGACAGACAGACAGACAGATTCCAGTCATCCAGTTGCTGATAAACATAACAAAACAATAACCGTAAAATGAATTATTAATTAAATTATTATTAATTAGATGCACCAAATGCTAGATCTTGTTCTTGCAAGAACCAATCAACATGCCCATGTGACTTGGGTTGGGTATTAAATGAATCACTTTACTCAAAACAGCAGGTCAGCTGGGAGTAAACAATAATAGACTGAAAGAGTCCAGGTTTATCATTGATTTGATCTTGAATGTTCCATCTAACCACACCGTTGCCTCAAACAGCCACCAGCGCAACCAAGTTAAACATAGTCTCGCTGTGTAAATCTAGCCGGAGCTAATTGACAGTTATGCGGTTCCAACCATTGCTAATCACATCAGAAACACCAAAGGGTATTTCGATTCATTTGAGCCGCAGATCTCGAGGACAGATGAAGAGCAATAATCAAAAGGGAGACCACTACTCAAGCCTCTTCGCTCCACTAATGGGCCTAGGAAAACATTATCCTTCACCCATCTGCTGTATTCGCTTACCTTCCCGAGTGCATTGATGGGATATTAAGAGGAAGTAACCGCTAAACAAAGTTTTGAGGGCACTGACGTCTTCCTAGGGGGGCATTAAAGGGAATCTGAGATAACAGCTTATTCCATTACAAACCAGCAATTGGAGTATTTAAGTAGCGTGAGCTGGAATTGATCAGGGCAGATAATTGGGTCCATAATGGAAACAATGCTGCAGGCAAAACTCTACAGAGACCTTGCAGCGCACTTAAATATGCTAACACATTGCGGAGACGCTTTCACGTTTGCTCTCCTCGCCCCTGTCCTCGCACTCCTTCTCAAACTCTAACAGAACCTTCTGAACATTACAGCAGGATTATCTCTGTAATTAATCATTGCTATAATCAGATTCAAGGAGCTAATCATTATCAGAGGTATAATAGATATATGACTGCATAATTATGTCAATAACGGTCATCTGGGTTACTTCGCTCAATATCACAAGCCAAGCTACTAATCAAAATCATTTGTCTCAGTTTGCTGCAGACTCGGCAGCTCGTACAAGTCAAAGCTTCTTTGCATTCTTTTACAATCCTAAAAGTAAAGATAATACAGAGGCTAAGATGATTATTTTAGATCTTTATGTATTCTTTATATATATATATATATATACTGTATATGTATATATACTGTATATGTATGTGTGTGTGTATGTGTGTGTGTGTGAGGCCTCCTCTTACATTTTTAAATCACCATCATTTTTATGAAGAATTACCACGACACAACAGCAATAAACACATTCACACAGCAAATGGTTCCTTTTTACAACCATCATATTATGCTATCAAAATAATTTGACAATGCCGTGTAATTATTTCAGATGTAGGGGCTCTATTTTCTCAAAGTAACTGCAGCTACCAAATGTGTTTTTCACTGTTAATGGCTTGCTCTTACTGTCAATGTTAATTTACTAAATTACAGTAATCACTACTTAGCCCCTTATTACTTCAGGGCGGAAATCTTTGTACCAAATCTTTATTGTTGTTATTATCTCATTTAAACATAAAACTTTAAACTGATCTCCAAATGAAGAGGACGTGAACGCTCTCCTTGGGTGAAGGATTCCCTGCTCTCAGTTCATTTCCAGTGCTGTCACTGCTGCATTTCTCTCTACACACCGTCTCTCTGGAGTCTTTCTACATCTGCAATGTTTGTTTTGGTCACATCAATGCACGCTGCACATTCAGAGGTGATGATTGATCATGTGACCTAGCAGCTCTGGATCTATAGAGGACTTCACTGCTACAACACAACGTACAGAAGGTTGGGGAAATGAAATTACTCCTCATCGAAACTCAATAATCAACTGCGTTTCAATGAAATAATCAGTAAAAATTACACATAGTCAATTATCCAGGAAAGTGGCGCATGCACCACCAGATGAGCCGACGCTCAGCTAAGCTAATGTCTGCAGTTTTCTTCATGGCAACAACAAACCAAGCAGACACAAATGACAAAGCTGTATTGCACACTTGAAGCAAGACAACAGCAAAGCTTTGTGCAAATGAACGTCCTGTGGGACCTATAGCAACGCATTGTTGATGTAATGGTAACATTTACAGATTTAATGAGCACTTTCACACAGATCCTCTCAGTACAGCTCTGTTTTTTATGCATTTTGTGACTAAACAGCCAGCCATTTCCATGCATAACATTTTTTTTTTTTTCTGCACTACCCGAGACCAAGCAATGAAAATGTAACAAATCACCACATAGCTCACAACACCACATCTTAAAGGATGCCATTTAATGGTCAATGTATTAAAGACATAGACGTTTTGAATATTTACCAAGGTGGTATGGAGTCAGAAGACTATTTTGCTCCACACCTGACCATCCAACCCCAACATTAATGCTAAGCGAGACACCGATAACTTCATTAGCTTGAACAATTTTTCAACAAGATATGATTTAACATTGTTCCTAAACCCTTAACTTGTTCCAGCATAATCAGTGATCGTGTCATCCAAACAAATGACTTTAATCTTAGGATGGCTCTTACACTACTCCATCAATAATCAGAATAATCAGAAGATGAAGAGATCTTTAAGCTAATTGATAGTGACAGCCTAATCACAGGACATAGGCGCTTAGCGTTCAACAGCCGTAAAATCACCATCAGCTTTCTCCACACCTCAACGTTCACATAGTGCGAGTCAGCTATTATGACTCTCTTGACACTGAGGATATCAGTTTTACATTTCAGGATAATGTTAACATTAGCCAAGGGCAAGTCGTGGCCTTTCTAAGTGAGGTTTGTGTTTTTCAGCAAGCAATTTCAGCACTTTTTATAATAGGGCCTGTGTGTCCTTGATAACTATTGTTGTCATTCCATCTACACAGAGAGGCGGAGCCCCTCTGAAAAGATGGAATGACGACATGAAATAAAAGCACGAGTGAGAAAAATGCAGACAATAGGAATTTTGGCACAGGCTCTGAGTGAGTTTGGGGTTGGAGTGAAAACCAAATTAATCTCTGGGAAAACAGAATTGAAAACTGGTTGAATTGGAGAAGGGGGTGAAGATGGAAGGCAAAGATGGATGGAGATTCAGTGCGCCTGTGTGTGTGTTTGCGATCTGACCAAGGCCGAGAGAGATGAGAAGAGAGGAATCTGCACCTCTGTGAAAATCAAAGAGACAGAAAAGACGG
>OMNV01010341.1:7279-49822 GCA_900303265.1 Brotula barbata | reverse complement strand
TGTGCATGACCTCGGCGTAGGTACAGAGCACTTCCCACGGCATGTGGACCTTCACAAACATCAGCTTCTCATCTACCACCTGCACAATATGAAGAGGGTTCAATTTAGGTTCATTGAAAAAAGGAGAGCGAGAGACAAAGAGAGAGATGGACAGAGAGAGAGAGAGAGAGTGTGTGTGTGTGTGTGTGCGTGTGTATTGGCACAAAGGTTTTAAGTGCTTATTGCTATTATTTCTTCACATTACCACGAGTTGAAAACACTTCAAAGAAGACAAATAGCTGCACTGAAAATTACCACACTCTTGTGTACATATATTCTGCCTCATTATCTCTGCCCCCACAGAGCCACTTTGTGTAGAGTACAATACACTTACAGATCTTGTGGCCTCCAGCTCGATTCCCATCTTCATCAGGCTGGCCTCGAAGTACTCCCGCCGCCGCTGGGGAGAGGAGAAAAGGAAATGGTTTCAATGTTTATTAGTTTCTTCCCGGTCTTTTTCTCTGTGCTCCTAAAGGTGAAAATCTGAATGAGCAGCTCAACGCAGTGTCCTGTTCTGATTTATCTTTAAAATACTACAGCCAGGGTACCTGGTAAACTCACCAAGTAGAGCTCATACTACATACTACAGTGGCACAGGTTCAATTCTGACCTATGCCCTTTGCGGCATGTCATCCTCCTCTCTCTGCCCTATCCTTCCTGTTTGTCTCTCTACTGTTCCTATCATAACAAAGCAGACAAAAACAAATCTTAAAAAAATACCAAATCTGAACAGCACTAAATCGTGTTTTGTTCCGGTCAATGCTATTATTTTAAGAAAATGTTCATCGAACTTCGCTGATAGGTCATTTATTTGGACGTCAGCATTTTCCATATTTACTATAACACAGATCTTATTGGTACTGTACATAACAGAACTGAGTGAAGAAACGCTCAGTAAGGAGCAGCTAGGGCCACTGGTCCATGTTAGTTTTCTGTTTCCATATATCAGGTTACTCTAAACTCCATCTACTCCGTTACCATACAGCTTAAGACGATATACACCCGAAACCAAGAAATGCAGACCCCGCCCACCCTGGCATACTGTTGGAGCAGATTCAAACAACCACTAAGCAGCTTTTGAATCTCCTATTTGACCAGGTTTAGCTCTTCAAAAATAAAGTCGGGGAGTGTCCGCAGTGTCGATTGCACGGCTCATCTCTCAGTGGCCTCAGTTAGGGTTTATTGTTGTTTCAGTTGCATTTAGGTGCCTTCTGTCCACCGTGTTCTATCTAATCATATCAGGTCTGTTCATGTCTGTATATTCATCAATTCCCCAAATTAAGCTGATGTAGCACAAATGTACGTTTCACAACCAAATGCATGCTCGATAATGCATCTATTTTCCCCTCCAGACACCAGCAGATGGCTCAACACCCATGTTGAAATCACCTGAGGGTAACAGTTGCTACACTGCAGGTATGTAACTGTCTCTAAGGCCTCCGGATCTAAGGTACCTGAACACAACGTACGGTTCAGCCCTCACTGCAAATCTGTTGTTAAACACATGGTTAGCAACAAACACACACCTGGTTGTGTCACCTCGTATCCCTGTTACCTTCATATGTTCGCTGTAATCCATCACTCAAGGTGCAACAAACAAACCCACACACACACGCCTTTGACATTAAACACCTGTGTGAAGTGACATTATCAACATTATCAAGTAACTATGAGAGCTGTAAAAATGTATGAAAATTTGAATAGATGTCACAATTCAGATTGAGTACAAAGTATAAGACATTGAAACAAAGAAACTTCAAATGTATTGACTTTAATCTGCCCCACAACATTTTGGTGGAAAGTTCCTCATTTTCTCAACAGGGAAACTCGTCAGCATTCATACCATTTGTTCCTTTTGATTTTGAACAAGGCTGGAACTGAAAAAAACACCAGTGTGTGCTCAGCTGTAAAAAGTAATCAAACATTCAAACGATATTTAATACACACTCTGCTGACCAAACGTGATTCTGTGTTTCACCAACACGACTGCATTCAAAGCCACGTTGAAGCAAATAGAACCTCCCTTTACAAACATCCTTTGTATGCTTAATAACACGGATCGTAAGTATCTTAATGGATATTATGGAATGAATTCATTCAAAAAGTGCTCATTTTCATTCAAGTTTGGTTGCACTGGGTATGTTGCACCAGTATAACCTGAGTTTGTTTTGCCCACAATTCACTCAGTCAGTTACCTATAAAGAGAAAACAAGACTTTCAACGGAGAGAGCTACCTGTTGACTTCCATTAAACGCCTAATTGAGACAAATTATTTGCCTGAAAATGACCATCACACATGGTTTTCTGGAAATATTTATACGATATAATATAATCAAGTTTGACCTCAAATGAGCAACCTGGGTTTACTGAACTATTTAAGATTTAAAAAAAAAAAAAAATCTCTACCTTGCGTCTCTGGAACACGTGCCTCTTCTCAAACTCCTTCTTGTCCTCATCTTCATAGACCAGAATGAAATCGATCAGCCTCACACCATCATTGAAGAATAAAGAGTCCGGTTTGTCGTTGAACTCTGTCTGAGGACAAAAACAGGGCTCGTCCGGTAAGTCAACGGAGTCAAATTCGTACTCCTCTTCCTCCATGATGTTGTACATGTTTTCTTGATAAGGTAACTACCTAGTCTACAAACTTCAGCACCAATTTTAACCTGCGATCCAGGCCATCAGGGAAAAATGGGAAGAGTCAACAAATATTAAGACCCGCCCTTCCTGCGCTCTGTTTCCTCTCTCTCTCTCTCACATACAACAGGATTCATTTGTCTGTATGTTTTTGCACACTCACCAACTGTGCCTTGGTAACTGATGTTCCTTCTTTTATTGATTCATACGTCGGTAAAAACTCCTGCGTGTAAACTGTGAAAATAAACACAATCAAGTACATGAATGAAAGGAATAAAATACATGAATGCAGATACAGACATTGTCTAAATAACTAATACAGATTAATTCTGCCCTCTGCTGCTATGTATAAATATTCAACAATAATTTGGATATTCTTTGCTGTCGAGCGTATCTTTCCTTCTCAATAAGTGTCTCCTTTGATTAAGTAAAAGTACTCACACCACAACAGAAAATAGCAGAGTAATAGTAATAGCATGGGTAATAACCACACATTCATGAATTGCACTTAACAATAAAAACAACATTAAAAAAGTATCAGGAGTAAGATGTACTCAATCTAGTATATGGACCCATTGTGTTAGTGTTAGAGAATCTGCTACACGATAACAACAACAAAAATGAAATTTACAAAACGTATAAAACAGTTGAAAAAGACATCTAACAAATGAACCAAACAGTATAAAAAAAAACTGCTGATTTGTTGTGGCTTTTCCACAGCATACTCTTGAATTTCGAAACGTTTAACATTTAGAGACGTGTCAGAGCTTCATTTGGGGCGAACACTGCTCTAACCTTGTCACACTTCTCTTCGAATCACCCAGAGGGCCGTCATTGCCCACTTTCTCACATCACATGGTCCTGCTCATCACTGGCTCACATCATCCATAACCAAATCACGGAAAACATCAGTCAGCCCTGCCCTTGTGTTCCAATCCTGTTTCCCTCATCAACGAACCACTGACTACCCCTGCTGGGTGTGCTGTGTATGATTTAAAAAACACCCTTGTTTACAGCTAGTTTATTCTAAAATTTCTTCCAGGAGTATTGTCTTCCACCATGTTAGCGTACTTACTGAAAAAAAAAAGACAAACAATTCAGCATGCACTGCGGTGAGGTCACAGCAGAACAGAAATATCAGTCACAGTCTGTTCATGGTATTAGGGATGTAACGTCACTCATTGTTACGTTTACACAGCAGCCACACTGTATCTGATATTGAAACCCATGTAACCCACACTAAGGCTGAAAACTATGACAAAGTTAAGTGAAGGCAGATGTTGTTTTCAAAACACTAAAACCCCTGGCCCTAGTAACACCCTGGGAAAATGACTGTGGAATAACTCTTCATGTGATCAGATTTTCCTAAGACAGAAATGATTAAAAGTCATAGCTAACAACACTTTGTTATATTAGACACTTTTTATTTAGGCATTATAGACTGCAGCAGGTTGACCCTCAGTATTTATACTGAAACCTCTCGATAAGTTTCATGTCATGGTGGTAAGCTTGTGTTTTTTATGTTTAACTGTTAACAGTTGCCAACATTAGCTTATCACAAACACAGAATATACGGAGTATACAGTATCTCTGGGAACTAAGCAAAGACAAAAAGGCAGTGAACAAATATTACTACTAGTTTAATAGCATATTGTATTTCTACAGTATCTAGTGCAGTGCTGACTAAGTTCCTGTAATGTTTCCAGTTTGAAGTGCTGTCATCAGACTGTATGTTTGGCAATACGGTAATTTATGAAAACAAACGTTTAAAATTCATCAGCTTCAACAACCTGCATCCATAATACATACAGTATGTAACTGGTAAACATCTTAAATAACCAAATCTGTGTGTTACAAATGTTTATAGTGAAATACTGGATGAAATCTTTTCCATTATTAGCGGTAGTAACTTTTTACTTTTCTTTGTGCCCACACACGTCATATATACCACTTTTTCCCCTCTCGCTGTCTTTTGTCATGCTGTTTATAACCACTACTTCCCGTTTGTCACTGCACCTCAAGGCAATTTTAGTCATTTGTCTGACAGCAGACATACATACGCTGTAATACAAAAATAGGAATGGACCGATACGTTGGTTGCTGAAGTTGGGCGTACCCAGCTTGTATTTTCTCCTTTATCAGAGTGCGTCAGTGTGCTGGTCTGTAAAAAATGTGTACCAGCTGCCCAGTCATCCCAAAAGAAGCAATATTAGTCAACCTCTGCATGGCTCTTGTACAAAGCATGTAGAAGCTATGCCTACAAGCTGCTTTCAAACCATGCGCTACCCACCCAGCCCTCACTTCCTCTCTGGAGGACAGACGCCATAACAACGCATTACAACAAAATGAAAGCAGAGCAACTAAACAGCAAGTATGCATGTACAAAGGTGAGTGGTGGTAAGCCTTTTGTTTGACCACAGAGGTAATATTTAAACACTAAACCTTTCCTCTTAAAAATCAGCTAAAGCCAAGCGTCTCTCCATCCAAAAGGAAATATTTATTTGAATAGAAGAATGTTATGTTATCTGAACACTAAGACATCCCTTCTCTGTGATTTGTTGGCACGGTGCTTAGGGAATAATGTGCTGGGAACATTTTTTTTTTTGGCTACAGTCATTTGTTTTCATTTGGCCTTTCAGATCAGATGATTAATGTGCACTGAATCATTCTTCCTGTAGCAAATTGGATTATCCTCAAGTGATTGAGCAATAGATCTTTAGTAAACTGGTATAATCTCTTGTGCTACAAATACAGAGAATAGATTACTGTTCATCTTTTACTTCACCTATAAACCAGACGGACAGTAAACGTTGGGTTTACTGCAACAGGTCAGTGCAGAAATCAGAGTGTCTGGTAAGATATCAAGCAAATGTCTTAATAACTTGCTGTATCACCACTAGGTTCATTTAAAAGTTTGCTCTCTTCCTCTAGCGTTCTCTCCGAAATTAGGGGCGTAAATAATTTATGATTACAATGGAATATTAGTATCCCCTTGTAGTTTGATAAAGCCTTAATGTGGGAAAAAGCATTGGTGGTTTGCATTTATACAGAGTTTGGGCCATTTGTAATTGTTGCCAGTAATCAGTGCAATTACTAAGATAAAAGATGATTCATCTCCTTGTGAGTAGTAAAAAAAAAATACAAATGAAGTGTGAAATATTTTACATTAAAATCTGGAATGGCAACCAGTTTGAAATAAAGACATGCTTTGTACAGTGCACATTGTCATGTTAAAGACCGGTTAGAGGCTCTACCAGAGCTGAGCTGTGGTTTCATTTTCTGTAGAGAAGAATGTAAGCAATGAAAATAACAAAGAAATATTGACAGCCAGAAATGTAATCAGTTCAAGTCATCTGCGTCACATAGTTTGCATGGGCCCAACGATGGAGTCTTTCAACACCCAGAGAGACTTGTGAATTGTTTGAATGAAATAAAAGTTAGGTAAGCTGGTGGGCTGGTTAGTGTGTGAGCTTGTGTTCTAACTGCATTATTATCTCTGACTGTATCTACAGACAGACAGACATCCATTTGGGACAGTTTGTCAGTAGACTACATTGTGCTAAATGATGACAACAGCTGGATTCGGGTTTCCTAATGATAGAAAATACACATTTGTATGTGGCCAGTGGACATGACACAGTACAACCTGCAAGCACTTGTAAAAATAAAAGTAATAAAAGTAAAAAAGTACTTCTAGAACGTTTTAAACACATCAAATCACTGTCTGAACAACACGTAGTGGTAGAGGTGCTGAAAAAAAGAATAATAGCAGCGGTGAATGTGACTAACAGCTGGCACGGAGGCCACGCCGTGTCCACGTTCCCACACTAACTGCACACACTTCTACGGAAATTTAAGTCATGCGAAACATGAACGTAAACTGGTTTCGCTCACCAATTGCTTCTTCTACCACCTCTGTCTCCTCGATAAACTCCTCTGTCTCAGACACCGAGTCCATCTCGAGGATGTTATTGTCGTTCATCTCCTGTGTCGTGGCTCGAAATCACGTCACGACAAGCAGAAACGTGAACATAAGTTAGTAAAGACAATCCTGTTCCAGAGGTTTTACAGTGGAGACCCCTTATCCGTGCATTCTCGCTGGGCTTCGTCACGTTAATTCAACAAAAAAGAATTTCTCAAGTTGTGACTTGAAAGAAAAAACCGAGAAAGTAGGTGAGGCCGGAGCGGGGTTCCACGTCACGCCCACTTCACGCGCGGCACTAAGTGTGGAATCTCACAGTGCACAGACTGCCTCCTCCTGTATGTACGGTGTAATTACAACACTGTCTCCAGCGCTCGAAACACACACGAGCACATGAAAACGACGTTAACGTTAACGTTAAATGCATTCTGGGTACATAAGAACGTTGGAACATAAAAAATACAACAATGCAATGTAATAAATAAGGGTTATTGCCGTACATTATTTTTTATCATAACATCTCTGCAAATGAGGGGGTTTTCCATGCCTTGTCTGTGTGGCGTACTCAATTATTCATGGGAAAAGGCCGATTTAATCCACCCAAAATCCTTTAAATATGGCTGTTCGTCTTAAAGTGTACTGATTTAAAAACTAATGTTTAGGGTCTAGTGCTAAACTAACGCAACAAACACCGAAATATTTTTAGTTTTGTTTTTTTCTTTGGAGAGATCGGAACTGTTTATCCGCAGCCTAGTAGCTGGAGGACTTAACAAATGTGACGGGGCGTAGACATGGGCGATAGCTAACATACAAACTCGCTAGCTTACTGCTGCGTTGTTTCTGCCGCTCATCGACGTGTGTGTTTAAATAATGATAAGGAAGGGGGTGGAGTACAATAGACATTTTAGTATTTTCTCAATACCATAGCGAGTATGCATTTATATCTTTGGTAATAATCGCGAATCAGCGGGTGATTTTGGCTTTTTAGCCAACAAGCTAACGCGACGACATCCGGCGAATGCTCCGTGTTTCGTTGAACGTCATGTTGCTCTCGTTGATCAACATGTCCTGAAACGGACCGGGCTTCTCGTTTGGTAGCAACATAACCAGCTTTACTGTATAAACCTTGCGCATACATAGCAGCTACAGAGAAGCGTTCATCTAGAGGAAGAGGGAGAGGAAGGTAAGAGCCCACACGGTATAACGGGATTTATCTATCATCACAGTTTGGAAATAATACTCGTCTCAGTCAGTCAACGCTACGTCCTTTTTTAAACCAAGATATTCTTGTAAGAAGAAATCAGATTACCACGAGACAATGTATAACCGCAGCAGAGTTCTATTGTGTTTTTTTTTAACGTGGATAACTGTGCTAAAACTATCTTTGTTTATGTACTTTTATCACTGGCCACCAAAACCTCGGTGAATTAATTGGTAATTAAGGACACTTGGAGCTGAAATGAGCACCAATGGACCACTTTTCATAAACACTCAAGTTATATTTAAACTCTCATTTACAAATGTACAAAGCTGCCAAGATACCAAATAAATCAGGATACAGGAGTTTCTGAGGAAAGCCATGTAAAATAATACCCAACATATAGTATCAAATTTCATTTAATAATCAAGGAAAAAATAATAATAATACATTATTAATGGGTCAGTAATGTCAAAAGTACCATTAAATATATCCATAGTCTGTAAATAATTTGGAATGACCAACCTTAAAATGTACTCAATTACCAATTTATTTACCAGTTATTCACGGTTTTAACACAAAACTAAAAAAAAAATCACAGTCGTTGTAACCTGAATATAACAGTTAAAGTTACAAACACAAGAGAAACACAAATAAACCAACAAGCAAAGTGTACATCATTACAATTGCTATTAGTCTAAACTTTCCTGAACTCTGCTCTATTGTTGTCTTTCCTTTCAGATTTACACCGGAAACATGTTTTCCAAAATGAAATTGTTCTCCGTCTCGCACAAGACTGTCTTTGTGGTGGACCACTGTCCCTACATGGCCGAGTCTAGTCGCCAGCAGGTGGAATGTGACGTGCTGACGAAGAGTCGAGGCCAGGGTGTCATACCTTTGGCTCCCGTGTCCAAGTCGCTGTGGACCTGTGCAGTGGAGTGCTCCATGGAATACTGCCGGATCCTCTATGATATTTACCCGAGGAACAAACTGGTTAGCAACCCCTTTGCTGTTTTAATTTAGGCTGCACAAATTGGCAAACGTCATAGTCAGTGTGTCACAGTGCACCAATGAATGCAGCACAGTAAAATTGTGTTTGGTGACATTTTACGTCATGTTATGTTACAGGTTAATTACATTGTGAGCGATTCAGAGTTCCATATCTTGAATAGTTGGAGACAGGAGGACCAGACTACTCATGAGGTAACAAACTGACCAGTACTGCTCATTGAAAGAGTAAAAACATCTGACTCTCTAATATTAACAACAAAATGACCTTCAGTCTTTGCTTCAGCAACCGTTTACCATCCTTTTCTTAAAACTCACATTATGATCTCTTCTCTGGAAGTTAATGTCAGCTCTGGCAGCTGTGGGGCCACCTAACCCACGTGAGGACCCTGAGTGCTGTAGCATCTTGCACGGGTTGGTCGCTGCAGTGGAGTCGTTATGCAAGATCACTGAATTACAGCATGCAAAGCGAACAGCACTGATGGATACAGCTGAGAGGGTTGCCAATAGGGGGCGCATAATTTGCCTAACCAATGCTAAAAGGTAAATGCGGTCATTTACAGGGCAGAAAGTTCATGGCAGCCAAAGGTTCTGCCATTGTTCTATTAGCTGGCAAACAAAACTAAGTAGATTCGTCGTTGGGGGGCCAAAGGAACAATTTAGCATCATATACCATAATTTCATGCTAAGATGACATTTAAGCCCACTTTTGTCACTGATGTAATCCTCTGTATGTACTTATTCATGTCATCAGTCGATCCTAAATCTGTTAGAGATCCATTTAAGACCAAGGCAATGCAGCACTGACTTTGTATTTACTCTACAGTGATACTCATGTACGCATGTTGGAAGACTGCATCCAGGAAACAATTTTAGACCAAAACAAGCTGGCTGCAGGCTCAGACAGGTCAGTAGTAGGTGATGTGTCAACAAAAGCGATACATAAAGTGGTTATGAATGCTTGCATTCAGTGTCCGTAGTGACATTACCACATTGTGTGTATGTGGTTGTACACATCAATATGTGTTGTTATGTGTGAAGTGATATTACCTAAATGCTTCCAAGGATTTCATTTTTAACTGATCAGTGTTTGTTTCAGGCTGATGGCCATCCAGCAGTGTGAGCTGGTTCTGGTTCACATCTACCCACAGGGTGAGGACACGCTGGTGTCTGATCGACCCAAGAAAGAGGTGGGTGCTAAGGACGAGCTCAAGCCTTGGCACGCTGAGCAGTGCAGATTTCAGAGTAACATGTTACAAAGGAAGCACAAATTAAAAGTGTTAACAGCAACATTGTGACCTGGCTTAAGTTATTCATGAAAAAAAGATTTAAAAGTATAGTAATGTTTTTGAAAAATATATCAAAAATTGAAATTCAATTATAATTTCATCTGCATCATTTCTCTAATATTGCTCTCACTGGTTTGATAGTTTTTTCATTAAAAAAAATGTAAATAAGAAAAATTAAAGACTGAAAAAAATCGATCATGGTTAGATCATAAGATTTACCACGTATCCCGTCACAGTAAATAAATGGTAAATAAAGCATTTGCAGTCTGACAGTTTTAATTTACAGTGGACAAATTTCCTATAAGTAATTTTTGGAGATCTAATGTAATGTTCAAATTCAGGTTTTCAATTCTTTCATTGTTTGCTGTAATGCCACCGTCAGGACAATTTATATGCATAATTTGATCACAGTTTTTATATGTTAAGACAGTATTAGCAAGAAAAAAAGAAAAGGAGGAGCTGTATTCATTAAATTAAAATGAAGCTCATTTCTCTTGGGGCTGATTGATCAGTCATTAATAAATGATGATGATAAGGGTTTGATAAGTTACATCTGTAGATATTTTCTCTCACCGCTCTTTCCTTGCTGTCTCAGATTTCTCCTCTGCTCACCAGCGAGGTTCACAGTGTTCGTGCAGGGAGACACCTGGCCACCAAACTCAACATTCTTGTCCAGCAGCACTTTGACTTGGCATCCACCACCATAACAAACATCCCTATGAAGGTGAGAGCCCAGAACCATATTAACTGTTAATCCCCATCAACCCTTTCTTGTGTTTTTGTTTTTAATTAATCAATTCCATATTTTTGTCATTCATATTGCTCCTTCTTGCTTGCTTACTTGCTCGACCCTTTTCATTTGTGCCCTTTGTCACCTATAATAACTATACGGTGTAGCCTTTTTGTGTTATTTCATCTGCATGTTGATATGACTGTGAACCTGCTGCTGGTTTCATGCTGTATTTTCTGTTTTGCTAGCCCACATTAAATGTTTGCGACCAGGTTAGTACTCTCACACACACATGCAACTGAGGGAGTGTGTAGTTTGAGTTTTACTACTGCAGACAGGCTCACAGTGTCAGTCATTTACTTTGATGTGACAGATTTGACGCTGAGGGGGCAATAAAGGACGGGCAACTCTGGTCTCATGCATACAGCCAGAGAGCGTAGACAGTAGTAGTTAGTGCAGAAAACCTTGAAACACTGAAAACACAATGAATGATGTTAATAAAACATACTTGATATCAGTAGAGTCAGAATTCTTTTCATTATGACAGCAAACTGAAAGAAGAGTACTAACTAACTTTCTGGATGTGATGGTGATTCTGCCAGATACTAGAACAATAATAAAGCACACATGAAAGCCTGCAGGCCTAATATTAATCTGGCACTACAGTGGTGACATATCGAGTCATTTATGACCAGCGTTGCCTCGTCTTCGTTCTCAAACACTGTCAGTGTGCACACATTGAAATCTGTTCAAACTTTCCCGCCTGGCCTCTGTATGCTCCCCTCAGTTCGTCCTCTTCCATGCCTCCCCCTTAGTGTTTTGGTGTAGTCCATTGTTTCATCCTTTTAACTCAACATGTGACCATCCTTTAATGTTTAAATGCCACTCCTCATTAGCTGGTGTAATATTTAATACTAAGGACAGACTTTCTGAATATAGATAGTCAAGTTCAAGATTCATACTTTTTTTTTAAGGTCAACAGATCCCAAAGTTTGGTCTTCTGGCCAAAATGTATCAAACTGATCTTTGATAAGTCTGTGTTTCATGAGAATTGAAAGAATTCACCAGGATTTCAACATCTGCCTCTTGTTTGTCCATTTTACATTTTTGGGACATGAAATCAGCAGTGTTGATGTGTCTTTGTACATGTGTGTAAATGTGTTTTTGTGCGTGTTTGTGTGTGTATATGTTTATGTGTATGAAGAGTTGACTTCATGCTAACCTGCAACTATCATTCTGTGTCTGGACGGGCAGGAGGAGCAACACGCCAACACATCAGCCAATTATGACGTTGAGCTCCTGCATCACAGAGACGCTCACCTAGAATTCTTTAAAAGTGGTGAGTTTCATCGTTTCCTTTTTTTCTTCTACATGCATACATAATTGTTGAAATTTTCATGAAGCAAGCAGAGCTTGCTTATCTTTTTTTCAGTAATATTTTGTCTGCCACTGCATTGTTTTTTCTTGATTCATTTTACTTTTATCAAATAAACATAATCAATAACTATTCACTAATTAGTGTATTGTCATTTTTCTGTGGGGTAGGAGACTTGCATATGGCCGGCAGCAGCACTCGCGAAAATGGACTCAAAGAGACAGTTACATTGAAGTGGTGCACTCCAAGAACCAACAATATAGGTGTGTACAATCAGCTGTGTTATTAAATGGATTTTAAGCCTTCAACACTAAATATCTTCCAGAGAATTTGATTTATCTTAAATATTTTTGGAAACTAGGTGACACATTTTCAAAGGCATTTAATGTTATTGTAGAATTTAGAGTTGCTCCCGAAATTGGTTGACTTCAGTAAATTCACAAGGTTCAGCAAGACTGTTGTGTGGGTCTGGGAGAAGTTTCACCTTTAAGGAGATGGACAGGGGAATTGGAATGGAAATAGAGATCTAAAGCATGCATTGAGCATGAATATAGGAAAGGGAAAATCCAGTGAAACATTTACTGATTTATTTGTGATCTGGAAATATTGCTTTAGGTGATTGTGTTTTTGTTCACCCTACAGAACTACATTACTGCACAGGAGCATATCGCATCTCTCCCACGGATGTAAACAGTCGTCCCTCATCGTGTTTGACAAACTTTCTCCTTAACGGTAAACTGGAATCCTCTGAAAGTTGGTTGGAACCTAAAATTCTTTGTGTGTGTTTACTTGTTTGGCTTACTTGCTAATGGCTTTATTTATTGATTATCCAGGTCGATCTGTGCTGCTGGAGCAGCCGAGGAAGTCGGGCTCAAAGGTCATCAGTCACATGCTCAGCAGTCACGGAGGTGAGATCTTCCTGCACGTACTCAGTAGCAACCGCTCCACCCTGGAGGACCCGCCCTCCATTAGCGAGGGCTGCGGTGGCAGAGTGACAGATTACCGCATCACGGTAAGATCGGAATACACACTACTATTATACTATACACTCTGAATATCAGGACTTACAGTTAATTCAGTACTTTATTGTAGAACATGACTACAGTGGTAACACCTTGTGTTTGGATTCATATTTCTGAACAAATCTACTGTTTACCGTTTTTCTTCAGGACTTTGGTGAGTTTATGAGGGAGAACCGTCTCACTCCTGTGTCAGAATCTTCCTCCGATCCGTCAGGGAAGCTACCAGCTGAGAGAGCTAAAGCTCAGCTGGAACGTTATACTCGCTACTGGCCAATGATCATCTCCCAGACCACCATCTTCAATATGCAAGCAGTAAGCATCAGTCTTTCCTATATTCCTCAGCTTTCCCTGCTGCGTCACACCAACACACATCGGCTCTCTCTTGTGCCTGTTTGCCTGTCTACTGTGTTAGGTGGTTCCCCTGGCAAACCTTATTGTGAAAGAGACCCTTACTGAAGAGGACGTTCTGACCTGCCAGAAGACGGTCTACAACCTAGTAGATATGGAGAGAAAAAATGACCCTCTGCCCATTTCCACTGTTGGTTCTAGAGGAAAAGGCCCCAAGAGGTAAAACCACTATTTTTCAAACTATTTATGCTGTTTAAACAGAAAAACAGGATCATTGAGGTATCTTCATTGCTGTTATCCCAGGGATGAACAGTACCGCATAATGTGGAACGAGCTGGAGACATTAGTAAAAACTCACGCGGGGGCCACTGACAGACATCAGAGGGTTCTGGACTGCATCATCGCCTGCCGCAGCAAGCCTCCTGAGGAGGAGGAGAGGAAAAAGAGAGGAAGGAAGAGGGAGGAGAGGGAAGACAAGATGGAGAAAAATGGCAGCAAGGATACAGACGACAAAAGTTGGCAGGACTCTGAAAGGTCAGTAGGATCAGACTGCGCTTATTTTTTAACTCATACATGTAATTATATTCATGTTTCAAAGCAGCAAAATTACTTCTACAAACATCTCTCATTTGGCACAATGTTTAAATATCTTGTTTTATCCATTTCCTGGGTTTCCCGCCTCATTTTACCTTTTCTCCCCTCCTGGGCTTTAAACGTTGTCTTATGGTAAAAGGAATCTTTTGCTGGGCATTTCCATGCGATTGGTAATTAAACGTACCATCTCTAAAGCCACATTATGTTGTTGTTTATGACATGAAGGCTAAAAGGGTTGTTGGATAAAGAAGACCAGGAGACAGAGGTGATCAAGGATTCCCCAGACTCCCCAGAGCCGCTCAACAAAAAGCCACGTCTGTCACCAGAGGAGGTTCAGGCTCCAGACCGAGCAAAAGGTACAAACCAGTGAAACTCAATGTGTTTCCATTTTCAAGTCCCAGGTAAATATCACCTGGTGTAGATGATACCAGTCTTCGTTTCTTTGCTGCTGCAGGTCCAGTTTCGCTCCTCACCATGTGGACCAATCGGATCACTGCAGCCAATTCCAGGAAGCACCAAGAGTTTATTGGGAGAGTGAGCTCAGTGAACAACAAGTTTGAATTGTATCAGCACCTGAAAGATGAGAATGGGTGAGTTAATGAAATTGAAATTTCACTTTGGTCAAACATCTCAGCATCGTGGTTTCATTAAAAAATGTTACTGTGGCTGCTGTCACAAGTTGAATTTTTGAATTAGATTTATTTTTGATGATAAATATTATTCCAAATTATTTCACTCTTAAGTGTTTCTTGTCGAGGGAATTCCAATTTTTTTATGAAACTTAAGCTATGTTCTACTTGAAGGGTTGAAAATTTGATTAGTGAGTTTGTACTAACTGTGAGCACTTCAAATAAACATTTACAAATACAATGCTGAATGCAGCAGCAGGAGACTTGCCTGCTGTGCCTGTAAATGTTTTTTATCGAATTAAATCTTGTGTTCCGCTTTCCCTGTTCACAGGATGGATGTTCATGAGAATGGGAAAGCTTCAAGATGATGCTGGCAGGGATCCTTTGTCATCTCTTCCAAGAAGGAGATTGCGGACCACAATGTTTGACACATGTGGGAGTCAGCTACACTTTCAAAATAAGGACAAAAATAGACATACCAACCATCAACCCCAACGTGGAATTTCTAATTTTTTACCTATGATTTTTGTAGATATGCTTTTCACTCACATTGTATTGTGTAAAGCAATAAAAGCTGTCAGTAGGAATGTGTGTTGTTGTTTATTAGCTATTGTGCCACATATTGAATCCTCAGATTAAAAGGAATGTTTAGGGTTATCATTAACATTGAAGGGTTGTCTTTGCAAAATTACAAAAAATAATGTCCTGCACCAAAAACTTCAAAATTTGCCATCATTTAATAACTGTCTTTAACATTCTAACAACCTGCACTCATTTTCATCATTTCATTTTCACTTACACAATGATTCACACACAGAGAAAGAACCCCTCATGGTTCAGATGCTAACTTCAGAAGGTCGCATTTGAGGAGTAGAGGATGCAGTACGCAGTGCCTGAGCAGGGGAGGGAGCAATTGGATCAAAATGGCCTTCACCCACTGGCACAGCCTCTTGAACACTGTGTAAGTAACAGTTCCAGTTTAAAGGCCAGGTTGAAACGTAGTCAAATGTGTTTTTACATTTACATTTACAGTTTTTACTATTAGGTCATTCCAGGCACTAAGGCCATTAAGAGGAGAGAGCTCATTTGTAGTTTGGGCAACAGATGACTTGTTAGATGGCATCAAAACATGATAGATTGAGGTGTCTTTCCTTGAATAGCTTGGCTTCTGAACACTGTTAATGGTGTTGACATAATTTGACAGGCATGTTGGTTATGTTTTCAATAGGGAAGACCAATATAATTATTGTGCTTAATGTATTCTGATCAAATTTTGATTGTAAAACTGTTACAACTAGGCTTTCAATGTCCTGCTGCAAAGGGGAAACCTCTGTGTTTAGCAATCAGAATTATGAGAATGTCTAATGTAATCATGTTTTGAAACGATGACGCTCGGTGCTGAGGTTCTCCGGTTCACAAACTGCCCACTGAACAAGCCATATTTGGGTGGGTTGAGTTTAAATGACTGTAAATCTTGTCATTGTCAGTGACGCCGACAGTGAAGACTCACGTTCAGTTTGTTGGATACGGTCTGCTGAACAGATGATGGGATTGATGAGATGTTTCGAATTGTTGAAAAGAGCTGAGACATCAGATCCACCACAGATGGAGTTACTCTGTCATTAAAACGGTTGGTGACACATCTGGAAACAGCTGTGTTGATGGTAATGATTTATTTGGCTGGACGATGTGACCACTGAAAAATAAAATGCAACACTTTCAATCACAAATGACACTCAGCTGGCTCCCACAAACAACAGGCAGAGTGAAAGTGTTTCATCCATTCATTCTATTCACCCACCAAACCTTCATTCAACCATTTAATCCATTCACTTACTAAACTCGATCTCTTCGACTCATTTCGTCACTTGTTTTTCCATCATGCCCATCCACCCTGTGACCATCCCTGCATTACCCCATATGTTCTATTCAATTATCCACTGAGCCCATTCAGCTTTCAAGTAAGGTCAAGTCATTAGAACATATGACTTGTATGCAGACACAAATGACTAAGCACCCACAACAATTACATTCAGTCATATAGAAGTGGACTGGACCAGACTTACCCAGTGAGCTCACTGTGGACTGACATTCTGACTCAGTGTGACTGGCTCTATAAGGTCCAGTCAGGAGGAGGGGGGTTTCCTCTGCATGAGGTTGCAGGGTCAGACTAGTGACAAGAAAACGTCTGTCGACCGTGTCGTGTCAGTGTGGAAGTTAGACTGAATTGTGGCAGGGTTCAGTAAAAGAGGAGGGTGAATACTGTGTGACACGACTCATGGAAACAATTAAGGACCGGTGCTGGTCAAAGATTCTCAACTGGTGTGGTGTGAAGAAAATTTGTGCATGTTGATACACATTCAGATGAATAGGGGGACTGATTGAAAGGTCTTGTTTTGGCGGCTGTCTTGTTGTGGGTAATAATGATATTTCTATTTTGAGCCGCACTATGTGTGGGTTGAGAGGTTGCAGACGAGGTGAGAGAGAAGACAGCAAATTGATCCCAATATGTGGTTGGTGACAGATCCTGGCGATAAGGCCAATAAACAGTGAGTAGGATTGTGGTTGTTTTTGTGTTTTATTTCCTTTGTTAGAGAGAGAGAGAGAGAGAGAGAGAGAGAGAGAGAGAGAGAGAAAGCCAGCAATGAAAACATTTTACATTCTTTATATTTTCACTTAGACAAGAAAAGTGATTATTTAGCATTTTCGTTTTTTAAACATTTATTATTGTAATCATAGTATAGAGAATTACTCATCTGGATTAAAGTACATATACTGTGTGATACTTTGTCAAGTAATTTTTCCAAATATAGGAATGTTTCTGGGTTCCCTCTTAAATTAAAGGAAATGTGTGCTGCAAGCATTTGACCACAAGATGCCATAGTGGTCCTGTCATCCTGCTTGCACTGTAACATATAAGTGCTGTACTGTACTACATGTAGAACAGAGAAGATTGGAGCATTTTTACTATACGTGACATCATATGATACACCAGCATGTTTTAAGAGGAAAAAAATCAACAATCTATATTTGATGTAAAAATATTTGTCTTTTTGAAGCTTCTGGTATCTTATCTGTACCATGCATATAGGCACTGGTAAGTCAGAAACCAAGGACTTAACCAGTGTTGGACATTGTTTTCCTGTCCTACTAGGCCAAAGGAAGACATTCTCCAGTGACAGATTATCACGCATTCACAAATGGTTTCACTTACCTTAAATCCAGTCCTTCTCTTCAAGGGGATGGGGGGAATCTACTACCAATGTCCTTGGATGCCCATGCTTGGATCACCTGTTCTCTAGGAACAGAACTATGTCCGATCCTTGGAATCCCATCACTAATTGTTTGGGTGGGGGTGGGGGGGCATCTGCAGGTATCTGGGAATAATGCACACTCTCCGACAAGTCAGAATCAAGTATTCTGATACATACTGTAATAATTTCTGTTTGATATAATCCGACATACATCAAATAAATCAAATTTCACTCATTTGTAACGGGAGAACATCATCTACAAAAGGGTGAATACTGTGCTTGAAACTTTTACTCCCACACTATGTAAAATGCACAGATGTTCCTATGATAAGAGTGACACAATGGGTAGTCAAGTAATTTCCTCTTCTAGCCATCAGAAAAAAAATATTATGGTGATGTTCCAGGTGTGAGTTTCTCTGTGCGGGCTGATCGGAATGGATATGCACATGGCATCATCCTTCAATCACCTGTTTTGCATTCTGACCGCAGATGTTGTGTATTTATTCATGACTCCCAATCCCCAAGGGATTTGTGTCCTCTTCCTGTCCAAGTTGATGAACCACTATGGGGCCTGTACAGGGCCAGCAACAGCAGCAACAAGGAAGGAGGCAAGAAAATCAAGCAGATCCGAAAAAAGAATGTGACTTTTTAAGAATTAGAATAAACATGGCGGCTGGGTGACTCTCTTTGGAAGTGTACCCGGCACGTCCAACTGGGTGGAGGCTTTGAAGTTTGAACAAACAAGCACAAGTGTGAGCGAGATAATAAATACAGGACACACATTCAACTGTAGAGTTCTGATGTGAATATGGGTTTACATGAGAAACCAATGCCTACCAGCTCACTTCCCCAGGGTGTCTTAACAAACAATGACCTCGTACCAATAGTCTGATCCCACACACCTGTGAATGTTTGCACATTGTACTCTTGGCTACAGACATTCATTTCCACTTTCCATTCTACATATAATGTATATATACAGTATATACATATATATATATTAGTAACTTTGTGAAAATGTCACATTCATCAGAATAAATCGGTCAACAGAAACATTTTGCGATTAGCATTTATTACTTTGTAAAAAGTACAAAAAATTTAAAGACAGGTCCACTACTTTAGGGAATATTCACACAGCTGCTCACAACACACGATAGATTACAATTCACAGCACAACATCCTTATACTGTTCGCATATTGTTAAATGTTCCCTGTGCTCGAGCTAAATTAAATGTTTATATGTGTTAATTCAGTTATGCTGTCTCCTACTACTATATACACTACATCTGGAATCTTACTAACAACTTAACCAGCCTAACCTCACTCTACAGCAAAAGGAGTAGTTGTAATATTTACACTTTTTAAAGCACATGTTGAAAATAGTCTATATCATGATTAACTCCACAAGTATTGTGGTACAACTAAAAAATGCTTCAATGCGCCATCATTAAGACATATTTACACTTGCATGCATTGAAATGTTTACAATGTATACACGATTCTAAGTTCCCACAATTTGTATATTAAGGTAAGCTTAATATGCCCAGGTTATCCATTTTTTGGTATTTTTCAGAACCAAAAATCTTTCTAAATTGAATATTTCACTAATGGTTGAGACATCCAGAATACACCTGGAAATGATTTAAATGTTCTTTCCTTTTCCTACTTAGTTATATCGAGAACCAATCCAGCAAATGCACTGTGTTACAGTTAATTAAGAACGAAGGTCTGTACACTCGCCTGATGTGGATATACTATTGTTAAATAAAACAAAATGCAGTAAAACTGATGGAATAAGATTTGCTGAATATAAAAAATCTTGCGGATGGTACCTTTTTGTGATATTTTAAATATGATATCATTTTATCTGAAACCTGATTAGAAACGTAGAGGATGGTAACTATGGTTTCATCTCCTGTATTGAGAATTTTTGTTTGTGAGTTTGTGAGTGATACAAAAATAACAGATCTTTTAAGTGATCTGATGCAGTGATCCTTGCTTCCATTAAAAATGCCTTAAGCATTTATAGAACTAACATTAAAGAGAAATACATATTTGAGCTGAACTTGGGGGGGTGGTGGGCAACACAAACATCAGGAAATCAGTGGCTCTGATAGTCTGTTATGTGTGCTGACCATTGGGATGTTTAAGATCCAGCAGCTCTGTGAACATTAAAATTGGTTTCCTTGACTGGATCATCACCTTCATTTTAATAATCATCACTGGCATCATCATCTTCATCAAACTTCCTCTTGAGGGACAACTTCTTGTGTTTTCCCCTGTGTCTCCGTTTACCAGAAAAATCTGTATTCTCTCTTGTGTGTAACTGCTCGTGTTTCTTCAGAAGCCCGGGGACAGAGAATCCTTTCCCGCAAGTGTCACATGTCCATGGCTTTTTGCAAGTGTGAGTCCTTTTGTGGACATTCAGATGCGAGGCCAGCTTGTAGGTCTTACCACACACGTCGCAGCTGAAGGGACGCTCATTGGTGTGCAACCGGATGTGGACCTTCAAGTTTCCAACCTGAGTGAAGGTCTTGTCGCACAATGTGCACCGATAGGGTCTCTCTCTGGTGTGGATCCTGAGGTGGACCCTCAGGCAGTACTTGCTGGAAAACTTCTTTTGGCAAACGGGACATGGAATCTTTGGTTTAGGAATATGATCCTGCTGGTGCCTCTTCAGGTCAGACAAATACACAAAGGTCTTTCCACACTGGGAGCACAGATACTGACGGTCACCAATGTGGTAGCCCATGTGTCTCTTCAACAAACTGGGAACGAGGAATCTCTTTCCGCAGCGTTCACACATGTGAGGACGATCTCGAGTGTGCCAGCGCTCGTGATTTGAGAGCTTGAACGCCGTCGGAAAGCTTTTGTTGCATTGCTTGCAGGGAAACGTCATCTGGCTGGTGTGGCACTCCATGTGTCTTTTGAAGTAGGTGGACTGTGTGAAACCCTTGTTGCAGATGTTGCAGTAGAAGGGCTTTTGGCCACTATGGACGAGCATGTGCTTCGTCAAGCTCTGTAATTTGGGGAAACACTTACCGCACTGGCCACAAACGTAAGGACGAGCTGTGCTGTGGGTCTTCAGGTGGTTGTTGAGGAATGCCTGTGTTCTAAAGCTTTTGTTGCATGCCGTACATATGAAAGGCTTCTCTCCTGTGTGAATGCGCTGGTGGTCTATTAGCTTTGACTGATAAGGAAAGCTCTTATCGCAGACCTCACAGGTAAATCTATCAGACGGAGGCCTAATTTGCTTTTTTCTTCTTATGCTTTGTTTCATGCCATCATCTGCACCCAGCCGTACTGGAGGGAGTGGTGGCAATGCTGGAAGTGAGAGGGTGTTGGTGGCAATCTGTGAGACCCACTGGTGCAGTGTGACTCGCTGAGTGTTTGGCTTTTGCTGGCCTTCTTTCGTCACAGCACCACCAGGACTCTGCGAGACTGGAACACTTTTGATCGGCACTTGAACTACCTTGAATGGGATTGATTTTAGGGGCAGTTGCTGTGGCTTCTCAGGGAGTGGTGCCCCATCATGCTCTCTGCTTTCAAGTGCTGTGGCAGACTGTTCAGGTGTTGAAGTTTTACCACTCTCTTCCTGCACCAGAGATTCTTCCTCAGAGTCAATGTTTTTCTTTGCAGCAGTGCCATCAGCTTTAGGAGGATTGATGTCTGTCCCCTTCTGTGCTTGAGTAGCAGGGGTGGCTGGGTTGTCTGATTCATCAGACATCCCTCCCAAATCTGTGTCACTGACGGAGTTTGGGCTTGCGGGGTTCTGGGGAACCTCTAATCGCTTTGGTGATTGTGGTGGTTCTACTGGGTTGGGGCGAAAGGAAAGTGAAGAGAACACACAGTCGCCCACAGAAGATGATACTGTGGCTGAACAAATGGAGAAGGACAAGTCAGTTTGAATTATTCATTGATAGGTTCATCCATGCATCTATCTTTCCACACGATTGTAAAAAGAAAGCTTTTACATGTCACTAAACTCAAAAGATTTACCATTTAACAAATTGATTGTCACAAAAATAATAGTTACTCACTAATGCTAAGCTAAGGAATATAAGAGACTGTAGCTGCTTTATATAGCTTTTAGAACTGTTGCATTGTGGATCAAATTTAAAATTAAATTATAATCAAAAAAAATCAATGAAACGGGCTGTAAAACATTATATTTCTGCTGTAACATTGTGATGGTCACGCTGATAAAGTAACGCTTACGTTTGATACTCAGGAATCCCTTGGACTGCTGGTGCAGGAGGAGGGTTTTCAGGTCTCCAGTGTTAGAGATGAAGCCCCCACAAGCCTCCAGGATAGAGTTCTCCGTGGAGATCATGTTACCAAGCTAAGAGAGGCAATAAATGCAAACATTGAGGAAAGATGCAGAATGCATCTAGTGATAGTTCTAAAGCCAAGTGAGGTTTTAATTTGATATTTAATTTAATTAATACAATTAGATTAATATTCAAAAAATGAGTTCAGGATTTGTTGGTCAGGAGTCTGTATGTTGTACCAGTTGCTTTTATACATTACACTAAGCTGACATTTACATTTTTTTAAACCTGTGTTATGTTCTCCACATTTGGCTAAATTGAGCCATATCTATAGCTCAATTGCAACAACGCACGTAAAACCCACTGACTGGCTATTGTTCCAATTGTCAAACACAACACGTTTCACACAACGTGTTTGGACTCGCTGACTTGTCCAGATATTAAACACATTGGAAATCTCTCAAGTACCTGTGATGTCCTGACTAAATTTACATGAGGATCTGTGCTGACAGATCAGCAAGTTAAAATTTGGGCCAAATTTGTGCTGTGTGAATGGCAATTATCTATGCTATGCATGCATGTATTTGTGGCTTCCCAGAAGAAAAAGAGAACATAACACATCAGCTGCGGGAAGATGGTGTTGGAAGGTGCAGAGTAATGGTACAGAAAGGGAGAGTGTTTGAGTTTGATGTGCATACCTGTGAGAGATTAGGAACAGGAAGAAGTTTCTCTAGCTTGCACACTAGACCTGCAGTCAGAGCCTGCAGTGCTGTGTCAAACTTTGTGCCGTATTGAAGAGGGAAAACATCCTGCAGAAAAAAAAACAGGTTTGACAGAGGGCCATGGTCAAACACAAGGAGAGATACTAATAATTAATACTGTGTACATGAAATACTAGCACACCATTAAAATGATTCCTTTATGGTAAAGGGCAGGGTGAATAGATGTGGATACCTGAAAGAAAGTCTTCCTCTCAGCAGGGTTTTTAAGCAGATTCTGGACCAGCACCATGAAGTTAGTCTGAGATTTCTCCACTTCTGCATCCTTCTACAATGTAGAATGTAACTGCGTCTTAATTCATTCATTCAGTTCCTCAAGGAATAATACTTTTCTGTAAAAACATGATAACATTCTCACCCCTAACAATGGAGAGACCTTCAATTTATTTATGAGAGTTTGAATAGCACGGGAATCTGGTTGGCCCTCTTCTTGGAGCAAATCCAAAATGATCTACGATACAAAGAAAGACAGCATTTTGATAATAGGTATATAACCCCAACCATATGGTCATTATTCTCATCATACACACACTTCACTGTAATAAGCATAAAACACTATTTGACACCATCATATCAACAAAGATCACACAGGGTGCAAAGCAAATAACAGAACAGAAGGATAAAGAGAGGAAACATGGAATATAAAATGTTCTTAAACGTCTTGATTTGTGTGCTCTGTAAGGGGGGACATGTAAATTTCATCAACATGATGGATTGAGATTATCCACTTGTTAAATGACGACAGATAAGGAAGTCAGAAGGAAAGTTTTGACACTTAAGAAATGAAGGCCGACTTGCTGTAAATCAAAAAAGGCAAATATGAACTCACCCTCGCTCTCAACCCCAAGATGAGCTGGGCAGTCTGCTTGAGGCTCATGAGATCAGGAACAGTCTGTGTGACAGTGGTCACAAAGTCCTCCACTTTATTATACTGCTTCACATTTCTCTGCCGTATGACTTGCCATATGTATGAGTACGTCAGCTGCAGGGGTGAAGCCATCAAGCGAAGGGCAGCGAGAGGAAGGCCACCTCTAACACCTGGGGAGAACATAACATAATGGCAGATAGAAAAAAGATGTAAAAATCAGAATTTTGTAACAGCAACTGACACACCCTAGACTCAAATGTTGCTGTATTAAAACTTTCTTACCTTTATGGGTTTGACCTCATATATCATTTGAACTACCTTACTTTTACAAAAACACTGTGAATTAACTGTAACAATAAGATAAGAAACCTATTTAATTGCAAAAACAGACACAAACAACGTTTCTTTGTTTTTATTCTGCAAATTTTGTCACTTTTCTTTTATCAGTGTTACTTGGATTGCATTTTTACCCTTTATAAATGAGTCGTTTCTGTCAAATTAGACTGAAATTGTGTATTTGTAATACTGATTTGTGATACTCAGACAACTCCATTCATGCATCTGATTAATTCTCGCCACCACTGTGACCATTAAGTGTGTGTGTACGAAAATATCCTCTATTATAAAACCGGTGGTGTCTCTATTTTACACTTGTCTGCTCTGTACACCTCTATTGTATCTGTACTTGGGTTTGAACCCGGTCCGAAACCAGCACTATGGGGCGCTACACTGACAACACCGTGCTGGTTCCTTGTAGAAAAGCTGCGGGGGCGTGTGTGTGCATGTATGCGTGTGCGTGAGTTATCGTAAGAATGAGCGCCAAACTGTAGCAGAGACCGATTTAAACTTTGAACAGATAGTAGGGCTTAATGACATCAACGATTTATTCCAGCGCGGTAGCAGCTCGGTGCAGCCAGCTGGACGGATGGTTTAAACCTAACTCAAGCGGCCTCGTCAGTTTGTTTCTATTGACTTACAGCTATTATTTAGAAGACTTAGATACACGCTGTCGTGTAATTACCAAAAAGCAAGCAGTTAAAACGGTTTGTATCTACATGCGAATGACGTATAACTTGCAATTCTGCGACATCATATTTAGCGACTAGCACGCTTTTGGCGGCAGCTAATATTAGCTTGCTAACTTAGCTTAGCTTACCTGCAGTCTCAGGCCGTTTATCCATTCTGAGCGCACGATATATCGCTGCTAGCTCATGAAACAAACTACCAAAAACACAAACGGGCTGAAATTTATCGGATTGTCCTGAAATGTAACGTTTAACGGGATTAAACCGTCAATCTCCAGACCGTCAAGTCCGGCAGAATAATGGCGACCTCTGGTAGTAGGTTTTCCAAAACAAAAGTCTGAGTATTTCCGGCGGATGTGAGCTGACAAAATCAAAGCCCCGTTTGTTCAAACGACGAGAGAATCATCAAGTCTAGTGGCCCGATTTACTTCGTTACACACAATATTTTCATCATGCAAATCTTTTATCAGAATAGAAAGGAGCTGCAATGTTCTCATTTGTCTTAAGGAGGCGAATTAAATGGCAATAAACTCCTTCCTGGACGTGTTAGCTTCCTACAGGATATTGAAAAAAATCTTTCAAAATGTTTGTAAAAAAATGTGTGAAATGCCATTTATGGCTTTGTACATGCAAGTGAAACATGTAATTTTTATACTTTCTAAACACATATCTTGCATCTTAAACTCAGGTTCTCAACAGGCTTTACTGAGCCACAAGAGCAAACTGTTACTAACCCAGCCTAAAGCGCCCTAGAGAGATACAGCAAAACTCCCCAAAAAGCCTTATGTAATCAGGAGGCACAGGTGGTGTAATCCATAGAGAGGGCCAAGTGTACAATAGATGCCGTCCGTGGGAAAAGTCAGTGACATAGCAGTGACGTGACAGAACAGGCATATAGCCTGTAATAGATTCAGTACTTTGAATTTTGAATTGCTCTACTGCACAGAAGTACACACCCTGAGGCCTTCAAAAATTATGAAAATTGTTGCTTTTTGGTGCTTTTTCTCAATCATTTCATCTTACCAGCTCTTTGCTTGTGTTCAAATATGCCCCATGCTTATGTAACATCTGCCAAAGGAATACATGGAAGGAATAAATGTGAATGAAAATTTAACACCTGAATCCCTTATCATTGAGTGTGTGTAATATGGACTCAATCAAATAATGCAAACGATTTTCTACAGATTTGGTGCATTGCTCTTTTTGGATGTTACAACCAGACAAGTTGAGATAAGTTGATTTTATTTCAAGTATTACAAATTTCCTATGTAAAACACACATTTCACAGATCTGTGCTCATTTTTACAGTCAGTAATAGGGTATACGCATCAGGCCCTTTGTCAGGGAACCAGTGTCCTGTTGGAACAGCAAACATAAGGTATTAATAATCTATATATTTATCCATGGAACCACTCAGACCCCACGTGTTCTACTGTTATGCCATTATTAACATACTGTATATTTCTACAGTAATGTTAAATAGGATTCAATATAATATACTAATTAAACAGACAAAACAATTAACCCACTCACAATAGCTAGGCAAGTGAAACTTACACTTCACAAAAAAGGCAACTGTAATTTTGATGTAATTAAATCAAACTCGGCATGCATCACATTCACTTCAATGCTATGGTTGACTTGGACACTGGATGGCTAACAGAGCTCAGTTGAAACACAAATCCTTCAATATGTCAAGGAGAAATACCTCAAACATCATCATAACATATTCCACAGACAAGGCGCATCAATAAAGATCGAACAAGTGAAGGAACAACATATATACAGCATATGGTAGCCTACCGTACAGTATGGGTGCTAGTAATATTAATATAAACCACCATTGTAAATATTTGCAATGGTAATATAGTTACTTCAAATATAAAATATTTTATTTTGTCCACCTGGACAGAAAATTTTTTGACATATAAGTTCTTCAAACTTTCACTTTGGTCTGTCACGTTACAAAATAACTTAAATATCTCACATACAAATACACTTTTTCACAGAAAAGAAAACAAAAGTGGAAATCACATTAAGTGTTTATCAAAAAGACAATATAGAGTGTTAGAAGTTGTGTGTGATTAAAAGACCCTTGTCTATTTGAATGATAGTGTGATCTTTACCATAATAAAGAGACTAGGGTATATCGTGTCCATATATCATTAATTTGTTTTGTAAGTAAACCCTTCAAACACATTAAACTGTTATTGAAATACTGACCATCCTCTGTAGATGGGAGTACACACCCTGCGGTCTGGAAAGATTCTTGGCCTGTTGATTCATGCGGATCTGCCGACATCAGTCGTGTTTGTAACTGGCATTTCCTCCAGCCTACGGCTAGTTCTTTTGTGACGAGAACAAGCCCTCCTTATGCTGCTCACTGAGATCATCCGTCCGTCCAGCTATCTAACTATCTCTCTCCCTTTCCCTCGTCCTGCCCGTCCTGTCTCTCACTCACTCTCTCTTTCTGACGCATACAGCACACGAGCGCACACACTCTGGGAGTCATGTTCTCATGACTGAACATGATTGACTTGGTGAATAAGGCATAAAAACTCTAACACACTCACTGCAGCCAAGCTGCAGCTATAGATCACTTGGCAACAGCTTTGAAATACAATGAGCGGTTTGAAAGACGCCTTGGGCCACGGCTATCTGCCATCTGGTCAGATCTTTGATACACAAAGTGGGACACTTGTGGAACTGCTCAGCGTGTTGTTTGTGACAGATCACAGATCATAACAATGTCAACAACCGGTTCAAGCCAAGCTGCAGCAGCTCACAGTCAGTCCCTTCAACGGTCCCTTCAATCTATCTCATTTGGATTTTATTGATTTCAAGCATTTTGCTGTATTAAATGTTTTTTTTAGGAATTTATTTCTTTGCATATACCTCTGACTTACACATGGATGCAAATGAGAGGGGCTTCAGTGTAACGGTGACACTTTGTTAGCAGGTACCTAAAGGAATCTACTGTGTGTAAGCACCATGACACATGCAACACTGCAACACTGGTACCAGTTCAGATGAAAATTCCAGTGAATCCATAATTTCAGGCTCCGGTGATTTGTTTCATTGTAAATCAATGTGACAACCCACAGGATAACTCAGTTGAGCGAGTTGGGAATGAAAAATATCTCAGTCAGACTTGGCCAAACGCTGTGACATACTGGCCATAATGAGTAATTTTATCCTTCATCAGCCCTTTGGCAGATGTCCAACCATTGTTTAGAGAGGTTTTTGGGTCCAAAAAATCTCTTTGGATTGGTTAAGTGATGGAAGTGCTTCTCCTTTGTTAGAGGTGAGTAAAGAGCTTAGAGCTTTCGGCCATAGCTGATGTCCATGGTGAACGTATGAGAAAACACTCGTGCACTCACTCCTTCTCCTGCCAAAGTCAGGAGGAAAACCCGAAGAGTGAGACTTTACAAAACTTTCCCTTCTGCTCCTCTGCATTTTCCCCGCTTCATCCACTTTCGTGTTCAGGCAGCGATTCCTCCACTGGCGGGATGTCAACAGTGTGGGCGAGAGCTTGAAGTGGAATGGAGATGGACACAGTCGGGATCATGTCACACGGAGCGATTTGTCTGTTTTCTGCAGCAGCCGCTGATAAACACCTTCCAGACTTGACCTAAAAATAACCAGAAGCACAGATTCAACAATGACCTTCTTTCTCGTTTGCCATGATGGACATGTTCTAAAAATGACAGATAATAAATCTCAACAGCGGATGTCATTATGTAAGGTAATGAGAGAGCCTCAGAGTACTACTGAATATTTAATGATCTGACCTTCCTGGAAGTGCTCTCCAATTAGCAAAACTAGGGCACATTATGCAGACCCTCGCAGATTCAAGGGCCAAAAACTCATTTATCACCAAGGAGAAAAATAGAGGAAATCAAGCATTCAGCACACCAGACGGCATACAATTTAATTATGTTGCTGTCTCCTAATATGAGAAAAAGCAAAGGAGCCGCTGTAGGTCAGGGTATTCAGGTCAATCCAGGACATTCCTTTGAAATGCCTCACAATGACAGAATGAGAATATGATTAAGTGGTGTCGGAGAATGACTGAAGTAGAAATTCTGAGCAATTTGGCTGATTCAGCATTGCAGAGGGATGAATTGAGTCTCACACATTACACACACATGCAATCATCAGCATGAATAATGTGATACAGTTGGTAAGATAGCAGGAAATTTTGCTGAACTTGCTTACCAGCCACACTACGATGATAACACAAGCTGTCATGGGGATGAAGAGCAGCAACAAAGGACTTCTCCTCCTCCAGCTGTTCTCTTGCCCTTCTTCCTGACTCCCTGGATGAAGGAAATATTACAGATTACAGTCACAGCCGCCTTGGAAATGCAGATGTTTGAACAGTGGGCAATCTAATCTCATTCATGTCATGTTATGTGCCGGGATTAGTTTGTACATCGCGTGGTACTCCACTAGGATTAGTCGCAGGCTCTGTTTAGATTCATCAAGTGGCTTAAAAATTTAAAATCTGTTTTGTTAATATTTGATAAATGGACTGTATGTTGTAATGGTCATTGCGGATGCTGCTTAATAATGACCTGCCACACTCGTGTTTTTATGGACCATTGGATCATGCAATTCCCTTAATTATTGCCATTGTCTATGAGTTCAAGGTCAGAGGTTTGACTCTGTGACACACTAATGTGCGTCACAAATCAATATCTGTACCCTCACAGGCCACTAACACGCTTCAGATTTGAAAGCATCCACTTAAAACGTAAATTATGAATGGGAAGTCATAATTCACCTGGCGTTTGTGGAGAGTTAAGGCACGGTGGGGGTTTGCACGAGAAACCGGATGTTCCTTGAGCGGCAGAATGCAGGACTTCTTTGATGTAGTCAAAGTAAAGGCCCGACATTAGGCTCCCTTCCCGATAGTGACACTGAAAGACCTGCATTGCTGTTTCCTGGGTGATAAGACAAAAAGCAATCAAGAAATCAATGTTTTATCCTGAGATATCGCAAAGAGTGTTGATTCTCATTTTAATAGCAGAAGGTGTCATCGTGACAATGACGTCTTATGTACCAGCTCCTCGTGGTCAAAAGTGAAGCGTAAACTCTTCAACATTGCGATGAAGACTATGAGATTTTCTTTGTTGGATGAAATGGTGCCAAACATGTTGGCCAGCTTCCGCAGACTTTGCTCCAAAGGATAAACGTTTAACACCACCCAGCACATGCCGCTCTGCAGAGGCAAAAGAGCAAAGAGCATCCTTTAGTCAATACCAAATCAGGCCTGTAAAGAGGTCAAGAGCTGTGCAGACATTTGGGCTGACTGATCATCATACACACCACTTCTTTGGGAATGTATTGAACAGGAATCTGGTAATCTGAAGGAATATTCTGCTTCTGTGGAGGAAACAATGATAGAGAGATTATTTGAAGCATGGTTTCAGTGATGCAGCAGCCCACAGTTTCTTTACGCACAACATATAAAACACAAACATTGAAATTTGTGGCAGGTATGTCATTACGAGCCATGGGAGGTGAACAATACTAAGCTCGATAATAATCTCACCAATAATGTCAGCTTGCTCACATCATCAGTTATCGGTGTCCCAAACTGTCCAGAGCACAGATTCAGACTTGTGAGCAGACTCAAGAGGAGACAAGTTGCTTTGAAGATCTGAAAACAAACACGTATTGTGACACTTTGAAACCACAAATAACACACACGTTACAGAGAAAATGAATTATGCTGCTGTCAGCATATTAGATTTGGTTCATTTTAGAAATACAAAATAAATAAACACCACGTTGTAATCATTTGCAAACGAGATGGCTAACTATTTTACTGATTATTGTTTTAAAAGCACTGCAATTTGTCTAACTTTATTTTGAAAGGGTCAATCTGTCAGACTGGGTGTCAAGTTTCAGAAATGCTGAAAAAGCATTTTATCCCGGAATATAAAAAAATTTGGATGCTAGTTGGATTTGTACCTTTATATTGCCATAAAAACGCTCTAATCTTCTCTAATGAAGTACTGACACTGTATAACATCTTCCAGCACATCTCAGAGTGGAATCTGTCACTTTTTATTCTGCGGCAGCTACATTATCTGACAGTTGAAGTGACTCAATGACTCTTTGAAGAGTGAAACCATACATTTTTACAAACACCTCAGCAAATCGGAAATGATGGAAAATGATTAGTTGTTTGTTATTTAAACATGTGGTGTGTCAGTTTCTAAGTCATTTTATTTATTTGCTATTTTTTAGTTCAATTATATAGCAAGCTGCCAGCCTTCAAAGGGGAACACGTGTTCATTTCCCTTATTCAATATATTGAATGAAGGTAAACTGAGTCCTTGTGTCCTTTTACATCTCGTCCCCTAACATGGTACCGACTGAAATTAAATCTAAATTATAGCATTTTTACTCCAGGTTAACATAATGATAATAATAATAGTAGCAATAATAATAGTCATGATAATTATAATAATACAACTATTATGTAACAACAAATATTGAATTACAATTGATATTTTATTCTATAAACTCAGATCCATCTTCTTTAAATACAATTTATCCTCAACTCAAATAAATGGAAGAGTTTGATTCAGCAACACTTCACTAGTAGTATTAGTGCAGTATTATTCAGTTCTGATACTTCATAACCACAAACAAAGTAAAGAATGTGTGCACTTTCTCCAGCACTGATGAGTGAATAACAGCTTCCCGAAAACAAACAAATTCCACGATTAAATCCCACAACGCTAAAGACCGGCAGAACACAGTGACATCCTTTGTTATTTATCTAACATCATGATATAATATGATGACATATACAACAAATGAGGCAGGATGAGCAATTAGTTGATACAGTGTAACCATGAAAAATAAATAAAAGCATACATGCCCAAACTTGTCTTGGTATTAAGAAATATCATTCTAACACTGCATGCAAAAAGTGTAATGTAAAAGATCTATATTAGTTATAGATTTTTACCAATGACAGTCCGACCATTTACATAAAACAACGCAAAGAAAAACTTTCTACTTACTTTCTTCCTCATATGGAGCAAGAATCCAAGGTTGCTCAAATCCAATGCATGAAAATCAGTGTTATCCAGGTCAAATACAGAGCATGGTGTATGTGTATGTGTGTGTGTGTGTGTGTATGTGTGAGCATCCAAGTGTGTGGAGTAAGTTGAGGACGGTCTGGTGGTCTGCTTCACTCCAGACAGATTGGTGAAGCCTTTGACGTGGTGGAGAGGCCGCCTACAGCCTGACTCACTGTCACACACACACTCACACACACACACAGATACACACACAAACACTGACGACGTCTGAGACTTTTCCATAAACTCCCACTCATCAATTTCTCCCTCAGGAGAAAGTGAGAGCTTGTTTTCTCGTGGGGATATTTCACTTAGATTAAGTCAACATTCTTCTTTAAGGCTTTATTTGGTAAATTGTATAGATATTCACAAATTAAACTATATTTTATCCTTCTGTTGAATCTTCTGATCGTGTGACGTATGGATGTCTGAAGTCACACAGTGAGACATTGACCCTTGTTGATTTTCTTTAACATTAATCAGAAAGACAAATTAGAGAAAATCCAATTAGTGAGATAAATGACAACGGAATGTGTGAAATTCCATGAACACAGAATATTTCCATGAGTACTTTCCAAACAATAATGCGTGATATACATTCATAAACATATTCAAAAGGTAACGTAAGTGAGGCATGAAGAATTGCCTGAATTGTTGTATTCTTTGATCCTCTAAAGTGGCCTGATCTTCAACTACATAATCTGTCTAAACTGATGACACAGCAATCATTGAGCTTTTTGTGTCCTTCCTTTAGTCATTCACAACCCCAGGCTTGTTAAATTGTGAACCTTTTATTTCACTTTCACAATTACAATACTGTTTCACTTCATCAATATTTCCAGGAGTACTCAAGGGACTGACCGTGACTTTGCCATTCCAAAGCACTAACTGTCTTATTGTGAAACACTGGTTGATGATTTAGTCGTGAATTTTGGATTATTCTTATCATTACGGAGTATTTTCAATTTGTATTACCTTTAAAGGATCATTTCTGTCATTGTGAATTATTGAGATGCAATTAGAACAACTTCCAGCTTCATAAATCTGTGAAATTCTTCTTTTTATTTTAGTCAGGCATCTCCAAGGAAGCCACGCCTCCAAATCCCAATCCAATTAACGCAGGTGTTTAACTTCATCTAGTGTTGGAATTATTATAGCACAAATAAGTGCAAATATGTTTTTATTGTTGCTTTAACAGTGTTTATCTATTTTTGTGACTTTGGAAATCAAGACGCATTTAATCCCGGTAAAATTAACAGTTATTGGAATGCACACGCGAGGTAAATTTTTGAGGGTTATTTAAAGGACTTTAAATTTAATGGGCCGTTTCACATTAGTAACCCATTGATAATAGAGTGTACCATGTAGAAAAGTATTTCAAAAAATCTAATTTAATCTGATGTCAAGAGAAATTGAGATTAATAAAACCCAAACACTAAAATCCATTGTAACCTTGCTTTTTTTTCAGAATTTATGGTATACAAATTTCCCTTAAAATTTTATAAATTGATGCCTAACACATCCAGAGTAAAGAGAAATTAAAAGGCAATTATAAAAAGAAAAGCTTTAAAAATAAGGATTACTGTCATGGATTTTTAGGATTTTATGAGATTTTTTATGAGTTTTCTGTGTGGTATATTCATAAATTGATTAAAGTCGAAGGGTTCATTGACCTTTTCCTCCTGTTTCCTCCTGCAGTGTCTCTCAGTTTCAGTCCTTGTCACACATCGAGTGAACACGCCTGATTCAGGGAACTGGGTGTCCGTACAGCAGGGCCCAGATGGAAAGCGTACAGTGCTGTGTGCCACGAGGACTGACCAGCTGATGGAATGTGTGTTTGACTTAACTGTATGGAAATGATGTCATTGGGAAAGTGTTGTATTCAGGGACAGAGAGCTGGAAGTGAAACCATGACAGACATACTGGGAGCTGAGTCAGGCTGTTTTAAGCAGGTCACGGCTAAATATAACCCAGACAGACTCGGACCCAGCAAAACAAAAACACACACGAGCAACCTGCACACTGGAGCGTTGAAGGGCACAAAAGCAGGTGAGACGCCACTGACGTCGTTTTGACAGAACTAACAGGAAATACTACACTGTATGTCTTACTTTATGATATCATTTCAGATATTACAGGTGCAGACTAATGTACTGACAGATGGCATGCAATTCAAGCAGACACCGTGTCAGTGAACCTTCAGTGAAAAACAAGCTGCATGTCTGAAGCAAGAGAGGAGCATAAATATAAACCAGTGTGATCATAGCAAACTCGTTCACTTCAACTTTACACGTTGTAGATTAACTTCAGCACTTTTGCACCAAATTATTCAGGTGTAAGAGACTCAGGTGGGTGGTGAACACACGCTTGTTATCTTGTCCACTTTAACAGAAATGGATGACATTGAACGGGAAGAGATCAACGATGATCTCATGGAGTATGCCATTCGACAGAGCATTCAGGATTCCTACAAGCTGCCGAGCTCGGTACAGACAAAGAGGTATGAAAAAGGGAGAAATGTTCAAATTCTCTAGTGTTACTTTCACTGAAATGCGTTCCGGGCAGTTTATTCTACACTGCAGACGGTGGAAGCAATGTAGTACCAGCAAGATCCATCATGCTGTTTGTAATCTGATTTCATAATAAAGTCTTATTTGATTTAACAAATTATTATTCTAACCCACTGTCCACCTCAAATTCATCAGGAAGGAACCAAACAGTGAAGATTTTTTGAAGATAATGAACGCCATTGAGAAAGGTAGGGTTGCCCTTTTAACCCCTTAAACACTGGTAAATTAATTGGTAATTGAATAACCTTTAAGGCAAACAGGTCAAGGGTCATCAAAGGACTCTGGATACATTTATTGAGTCTTTATATATCCACCAAATCCTTGGAAAATTGAACATGCAACATGGAAAATGCATCTAAAATGTATTTAGTTTTGTCATATTTAATGATTCATATCCGTAACAAAACCTAACATTTCAAGGCTATTTAAAATACAATAAATGAAGACGGACCAATGGGTGTTTACCAGAGTTCACGAGGTTAAACCCAGCTTATCTTTGGAAGAAATATTCATCAACAGCATAAAGTGACAGTCACATGTGTGTTTCCACGTGCACTCGTATCTGTGTGATTGTCTCTTTTTCCAGGTGATGTGTGTGCACTCCGTCAGCTCTCATCTTGTGCGTCTGCATTCACCGAGGCAGACGGCAAAGGCCTTCTGCCTCTGCACGCTGCAGCTGTGCAGCCACACGCAGATGTCCTGCAGGTGGTGCTGCAGGGTGAGGGAACAGCACCGTCACAGGCTGGGTGTGAGGTCAATGAATGGCATGTATTGTTGAAAAAGAGGATGCTGGGAACAAACATGTAAAACAGTCATGACCAGTATCAACATAAAAACAGCATAAGCAGTATAAATGACACTATATTCTTTGTCATAGTTGCATTGGTGTGTGTGTGTGTGTGTTTGTGTAACAGTGCTGACAGCCGCAGATGTGACCCTGGAGGAGCAGAATGAGGATGGAGACACGGCTCTGATTCTGGCAGCAGAGGCCGATCTGCTGGAGAATGTGAGGATGCTGCTGCAGTACGGAGCTTCACCGCACAACACGAACAGCAGGAATGAGTCTCCGCTGCTGATCGGTAACATACGCTCTCTGTGACACACACACACACCTGACACAGGAGAGGGATGAACAAAGCATTTTTAAATGGACTGAGTCTTTAAAGCAAACAATTCAGGGATTTTTCTCACTTATAACCGATTAATAATGGAGTGTACCATATAGACAAGAAATTTTTAAAAATCTCAAAATTTACTTTCTCTCTGGGTGTGTTGGGTACCATTTCATACATATTTGGTATCTTTTTAAAAGAAATAAACTATTATTAAGGTGGTCCCACTGTTAAATAATTCTCTATCCATCAGGCCTTCTAGGACCTATAAATAACGTAAATATATTTTGCTTTCCAGTTTGTGAATTCATCACTAAGAGATCCCTTTTGTCAGTGAAATGGTTCTCAAACTGTGGTGCGTGTATCCCTGGTGGCACTAAAAGCACCCCCCTGGTGGAAAATTCTTAATTCTTGATGGGACTCTGAATGTTTAAAGCACCACTTTAATGGAGTTATAATAATAATATGTGCAGTATCTTGACGAGGTGTTTTGTGTTTTTGTACATACATGTAGCAGTACGACAGCGGTCCTACGACGTGGTTTTCACACTGATCGCAGGAGGAGCCTTTGTAGAGCAGTTGTGTATCACCAAGTGGACAGCGATCCATGAAGCTGCGAAGGTGACCAGCACACACGTTAGAGGACACATCAGAGAATCCAAACCAGAGCTCTTAATGCATCCTTCCTTCCTCCATCACCAGGTGGGTTGTCCAGCCGTTCTGATGCTGCTGCTCCGACATGGCGCTAAAGTGACAGCTAAAGATGGTCATGGGGTGACACCTCTGGGAATCGCAGCTGAATACGGCAACGCTGAAGCTTTGGACATACTCATCCAGCACGGTAGAAGACATTCAGCTCACGTTTACGGGTTTTACTTCAAATCGCCATTCTCAATGTGTGTATGTTGTGTTCCATGTACTCCACCAGGGGGAGATGTGAATATTCAGGCCAGCAATGGCGACACGATCCTGTACGATGCTGCAGGATCAGGGAACCTGGACTGTGTGGAGCTCCTCCTGCGGCATGGAGCCAACCCAAACGTGGCCAGCTACGCCTTCCAGCTGCCCATACACAGAGCCGCCTACGAGGGGCACTACCTGTGAGCCCACAGCCCACCTCATATCCTCAAATGGGATTTGTAGCATTTCCATGCAGGTTTTCATGTACGAGGAAACCCACTTCCTCTCTCTCCACCTCCCCCTACTGCAGTGATTTCCACAGAGAGCCATCTGTTTATTTCTCCATCAGTTCCCTCACACTGAACGATACTGAAACAAACCACAGGAGCGCCTCTCTCACTCTCACTCTCTCTTACTCTGTCTTTCTGTCTGTGTGTGTACTGTGCGTGTGTAGTATCCTGAGGACTCTGATTCCCCTCACCACAAAGAGAGCGATCCGTCTGTCAGGTCAGAATCCTGTCCACTCAGCAGCTGATGGGGGACAAGCTCTGTGTCTGGAGCTGCTTCTACAGAAAGGATTCGATGTCAACGCTCTGCTTGGCACGCACATCTCTGGTATGCCACATGTACACACTGAGGTGGATGTACAAACATATGTACTGCTTCTACCTACATGACCACACATACAACGATAACGCCGCTATGGTAAACAAAAAAAAGATGGGTTGTTGAAATTACTGTCTGATGAAAAAAAAAGTTTAATAATTTGCCAGCACAACTACATTTACATAGTTTTAAATTTGAGCTCATCGAGTGTTGCTTCATGTATCACTACTGGTACACATACCACAGTTTGAGATCCACTGGATTACTAATTTTGTGTTGCCTGTAGATTACATTGATCAAAACAGTTGGCCCCTTAAAAGGCTGAAAATCAAATGAAAATCTCATTAAAATGTAAAAAAAATTTAAACATCTGGCAATAATCATGTACAGAATTTTTAAGAGTTTTGGGACAATCTTGTTCCAGAGAACTACGGGGACCTCAGGAGGTCTCCCCTGTACTTTGCTGTGTGCAACGGTGACCTGACCTGTGCTGAGATGTTGCTGGCCGCTGGAGCAAAAACAGACCTGGACCCACTCAGATGCATCCTGGTCGCTATACGTGCTGAGAGGTGTGTACGGTATGTACGCTGGGGAATACTGCTGGGTTCTGGATGTGATGTTTAAAAGGCAACATGTCCTGTTGTGACCAGGTACGAGCTGGTGCGCCTGTTGCTGTCCTATGGAGCAGAGGTGAACTGTTACTTCAGGGTGATCAGCAACACGGAGTTTCCCACCGCTCTGCAGTACAGCCTGAAGGATCCCGTCATGCTGCGACTGCTGCTCAACGGTGGATATCAAGCTGACAAGTAAGAAACTATGGAAAGTAAAAAGAGTAAAGTGGAGTTAGAATCCAAGAAGGATGACAAGCTTGGAAATTCATCAAATCTATCTTTGTCAGGTGTTTCCAGTGCTACCATGGCGACAGTGAAGAAATGGACAGTGCCTGGGCTGACCTCCATAACCAAGCCTACCATATTTACCGCAAACCTTGCGTCATCTCAGTAAGGACCAACACAGACCGACACACGTTCCAATATGCTGAAGACCCACAGAGCCAACGCGTGCATGAAATCACTTTGTTGTTGTTTCTCCGTCTCTCCCAGTTCTGTGAGTTTGTATCGGTGTCGTGGCTGGCCCCTGTGGTGGGCAGTGTGGTCAGGATGCTCGTGGACTACGTCAGTCACGTGACCCTCTGTGCCAAACTCAGACGCATCCTAGAGAGGAGACCAGAGTGGGCGGAGATCTGTGACATACTGGGTAAATCTACCAACCTGTCGCTTTGGATGCAGCAGAAACATCTCATCTCACAACTTTATTCTTATTCTTGCTATTAATCTCTTCCCCAGGTAATCCAAGGCCTCTGCAGCACTTGTGCCGAATGGTAATCAGGGGCCACATGACATCCAGGACGCTGAATGACCCTGAAGCAATGGCTGCTGTCCCTTTTCCACCAAGACTGAAGAGCTACCTGACCTACAGAGAGTACGACCTGTACAATGACCTCTCCTCTACGTGAAGCACAGTGTAGTTATACTTATATTTCATACTTTCTGTCACTCCTTTTTCTTTGTATTTCATGTATTTCGTGCACTGAGTTCAATATATTTCATATATTTCATACTAGAAGTCTTTTTGTTAAATTAAAGTTCATCCTCTGAATCCTAAGTGTGACGTGTGTATAAGTAATAATCAAAAGATATGGAGAAGAACAGCACTTTCTCACTAATATAAGGCTGTGGTGTAACATTTACACATGTTGTTACGTTGTAATAAACATATAGAACATATAGTCTGTTCAAAATCCCTGAATGACATCCACATAGTTCCTGTTCTATTGTCTTTATATAGCAGGCCGGAGGAGATTTGGAGTGATGAGCTGTTTATTTCTCTGTTTATCTTTCTCGCTCTGTGTATCTATTTGGTCCCGTTGGTCTTTTTTGGCCATGAACAAAAGCACTCAGGCTGCGCTGACAGATTGCTCCGCTGACAGGCTGCAGTCTCTGAGCTCAGATGCTTTTTGTGTCTCAGAGTGGTGCCTCCCAAAAAAAGACGCTGCATCATGGGGCCCACACTTTGTTACGTTCCCCTGTGATCCCTCTCTTAAGGCCACAACAGCAGCTGGTGAGATTAGACAGGGGAGAGACGGATACATGCACACAGCAACACGGACGGCCAGGATAGATCCGGTTCAGACTGGAGTGGACTCTCATCTCAAGCACCTTTCAGCCATCCAAGCAGACGCCTACCTCAGCGCAGGACTCTGACTTCCTCACGGCTCCTTATGTCCTTAGGACTCCAACAACCCCGTGGTGGATACTGGTTTTCGCTTCGTCTTTTGTTGGAATCTCCGTTCCACTCCCTCCTATCGAGGTTCACAACAACTTAGGTTCAACTGAACAACTGCTCTTCCTGCGGTTGTTTGACCTGAATCGTGCTTATCACGCTTACAGCCATGAGCTGCTTCGGGTACCGGCGAGAGCTGAGTAAGTACGAGGATGTTGACGAAGACGAGCTTCTGGCTTCGCTCAGTCCAGAGGAGCTGGCTGAGTTAGAGAAGGAGCTTTCAGACATTGACCCTGATGCCAATGTGCCCATCGGTCTGAGGCAGAGAGACCAGACGGACAAGACCCCGACGGGCACCTTCAGCCGAGAGGCCCTCATGAAATATTGGGAAAATGAGACACGAAGACTGTTGGAAGATGAGTTGGGTGAAGGAAGCCCCAAACCGGTCAGTGATGATCTCTAATTTGATTAGCTTGGCATTTATAAAATGTGCCTGAAGCAAAGTTTAGTTTGTTTTACTTCATCTAAGGTGGAACTCAAGACAGATTACTTAAAATAGTTAAAATAATAACAATCGTAGCTGGTAGAAAGAAAGAAATCATGTCAACATTGTCCTATTTAACCCTATCTTGCGTTCTGATATCTTTTCAAAAATTGTTGATAATTTTTTTGTAAAACGCAGGATGAAGAAAAAGAGGAGGAATGCGTGATGGAGGGAAACTGTGAGGCAGAGGACGACAAAGACAAAGAAAACGAGAAAGAACAAAGAGCACAGGAAAAAGAAAAGGAGGAAGAAGACGAACAGGAGGAGGAGGAAGACGAAGAGGAGGAGGAAGAGAGCGAAGAAGAGGAACCAGTAACAGAGGAGGAGGAGGAGGATGATAATACTGCAGAACCTGAACCTACAAAGAACTCTGGTCTGCTGACACATCGCAGTGACACTCCAAAGCTGCTAATGCCTCAGAGGGTGGAGCCAATGAGACTGACTCCTCCCCCTCCACCTGTTGACCCCAACGCCACCGGAAACCCAATTGTTGTCGACGAAGCCCTGGAACGAGTCCTTAGCAACGACCCGGATCTTACAGAAGTCAACCTCAACAACATTGATGACATCTCACAGGTATGGAAGAGTCCGAAAACAGATAATGGTTGTCGTCCTTCTTATGTCCTTGTCCAACACACTGAGCCACTTCTCCTGTTCTGCACTGCAGCACCTCTGTGCACACTGAGTGTACTTTAGGCAAAAAGGCAGATCAGTTTGGCCTGAGTGTGTAGGTGTGTCTAACCATGTGTATGTAACAGTCGTGTTACACATTGAAAAGAAAAGGAGAAAGCTTTCAGGACAGTTCAGGGTTCATCCTCTGGGATGTTTTTGGAAATGATACATATGTACAATATGTCACTTTTTTGACAGTTGAGGATCAGCTTCAACAACAGTGAAACGTTGAAATATTAAAACGAATCATAGTCGTTGATTCCTGTGCTACAGCTGGTAGCCTGTCGGCATCCTGCTATTGAAAGATTTTGAGTCGACGCCATTTTATTTTTAGATCTGGGCGTCTTGCCATGATAATATAATGGAGGCCATAGTTACATATCTGGTGTTCACTTACCAGGTCTGTAGTTTTGGAGAACGGACACTAATGAGGGGATGTTTGCATGTGTGTCTTGGCAACGCTCTCTCTCGGGGCGACTCTGCACACGCTCTGAATAGATGTGAGAAAACATCAAGAACTTATTGTAGGATAGCCATCCGTGAACAATACCATTCAGATCAATCATTTCCGGCTGAAATAACGTAACCTGACACTTACTGAGGCAGTGTTGAATATATGTTCATCTGAATATGGAGTTAAGCCTTTTGAGGATTTTTGAAATGTCCCATGAATCGTGTTCAGTGGTTCCATAAGTCTCCACTCTTTGGACATTATCCAAAATGATCCAATTTACAGAAAACCAATGCCAGGGGCCTAGTTCAGATTAAATATCTTGAAAAATTCTTAAATGTTTTTGAAGAACAGGCAACAATGAGTTGCAGACTCTGTAAGATTACTCAGGAAATATGACACTTCGAGACACGACTTTAATTGGCCCTCCTAAAGAGCCCTTGGGCAACTCTTGTCACGCTGAAAGGTCCTAGTAAACATTAGACTATCTTTCCTACCAGGAAACTCTCATCCGATTTGCTGAAGCGCTGAGGTCTAACACACACGTGCGGGTCTTCAGCCTGGCGAACACTCGAGCCGACGACCACGTGGCGCTGGCCATAGCTAAGATGCTGCGGGAGAATTCATCCATCATCAGTCTGAATATAGAGTCCAACTATGTGAGTGGGAAGGGTGTGATGGCGCTGGTTCAGGCACTTCCAGGAAACAACACCCTGACAGAGCTCCGTTTCCACAACCAGAGACACATGTGTGGAGGACAGGTTTGGCTTCCTTATTTGTTTTTTTAACCAAGAGTAAACAGCATCCTGGTTATCTGTTGAGGTACGACAGTGTCTCGTTTCTTCCATCTGCCCCCTGCAGGTAGAGATGGAGATGGTGAAGATTCTGAGGGAAAACTACACTTTGATTAAACTGGGCTATCAGTTTAATCTCCCCGGTCCCAGGATGAGCATGACCGGGATCCTCACCAGAAACCAAGACCGCCAGCGACAGAAACGACTACAGGAGCAGAGGCAGCAACAGGGCCAACGAGGGCCAGCAGAGGGAGCTGTTAACCCCCGAACTACTGCACTGGTAGGTAACGAAAGAACCTCTGCCGTAAAGGATCCAGGATGGATTTTCGATGCGGTTGAAGCATCAGTTGTAGGAGAGGTGTGTGGCAGACGGCTGGTGAAATGAAAACAGTTCAGCGGTAGAACGTGCAACACTTTCTGTCTCTGTCTCTGTTTCTAGAAAGGCACACCTACTTCATCGCCTTACAGCTCACCTTGGTCCTCACCCAAACTTCCCCGCAAAGACCAAGCAAAAAAACAG
>OMNV01010339.1:7924-32924 GCA_900303265.1 Brotula barbata | reverse complement strand
GATAGAGATGGAAAGCATAAGGGGAAGAGGGAGGGAAGATGGGACTAAGACAAGTTGTGGGCCAGGGGAAGAAATGCAATAGGAGGTAATTTATAGTCACAGAGAGCTGAGCTGAGCTGGACTGGGGGTCCTCAGGGGGCTGTCAGGCCTTAACCACTGCTGTTACTTCCTGAGGAGGAATTAAACTACTTATGTGTGTATGTGTGTGTGTGTGTGTGTGTGTACACTGCAGAGATTTATGGCTGGTAAACAAAACAATGCAGGAAGCAAAATAAGTCATCAGTACGTTAAAAGTCATAAAAGTCGACAAGATTTCCTGTCATGTAAAAATATATTCAAATATGTGAATACTAAAACAATAACATCATAAAAATGAAAGACAATTATATTAATCCAAATCATCTTAATTCAAAAGTAAAGTATTATAAAGAAATAAATCTATTGCTGTCATCGTAGTCTATTAGTCTGAATGTAATCTTGGTACTCTATTAGTGGTAATTTATCATTCCTTAAGTATTCTGTTGCTCCAACAGCAAACATTGATTTATGCTCCTGATGTATTGTCTTACTCTTACTTATAATTATGGATTTGATGATACTGATGATGCTTAATTCTTCTTTAAAATAGACAAAAAAAAATGTCCAGGACCTTGTTGTTCTAAATTATTGACCTTTAGCTTTCTGTTTCATCTTGGTATCATCTGTTTCTATTTGCTGTGTGTATGCAGGCTGCTCCAGCCGGTGGTACCCAGTTTCCACATGGTTCAGCCTCAGATGTAATTATTTTCAGTCTCCCAACGGCCGCCCACCTCTGCAGAGTGATGAGGCGGCTCGGGTTCACCGTCCTTTGGTAAACTCCAATATGTCTTAGATGGAGATGTGCACACAAAATACAAACACGGATCAAAGTTTATGCACACACTTGAGTCATACCGAGACCGGAAGGAGACGAGAGTGAGCAAAAGTTGGACTCAAGTATTAGAGAGCAAAGAGAAAAGACAGAAAGACACCAAACCGCCCGAGTACAACAGAGAAGATGTCCTTGAGTTTCCTGCTGCTTGATGCAGTTGTTGTCTTTGTGGTAGAGCCACTCTGCAGTGTGTGTGTGTGTGTGAGCAGAATCGGTGGTCTAACGAAGGGAGCATTATGACTCATCCACCGCTCCCATTGTGGTGCACGGAGAGGAGGACCTTGATCGTCTCTTTCATTTTAATTGATATGCATGAGAGCGAACCATCGTTTTAACATTTTGTTCTTTTTAATCTCTTTTTCACGAGGTTTCATATTCTGTCAATCTAAATGTAAAGACGGCTTCTGAATGAGCTTCCACTTTTCTGCTAGGTGCAAATTTACGTGTTCATTTCAAGTCTATTTTTTCAAGATGCCGGGTAAACGAACGCTTGATGCTTTTATTAAATGTCAGGTTTCTCTCCGGTGTTAAGAAAAAATCTGGAAATAAAATCTTAGAATTTTTCACCTCTTAAATATCTCAAAACGGTCAACCTTTATTCAATTTAGAACATTTTATTTTAAAATAATAATTTAAATTTTTTTTAAATTTAATGAATGTGATAAAATGTTAACATATTTTCCGTGACCAATTTGTATTCGGTTTGTTTGTTAATAAGCGTGTCTGAATCCAGGGGCGGGGCTAAGACTTTATGAAATAATTAGTTTTTAACATTATTTTACATTATTTCTCCTAAAGCGATACTGCAAAGACAGAAGTACGGTGTGTTGATTGTCACCGTCAGTAGATAACCTTTGAAAAATGTCTTTAGGTATAAAATGTATTCTTTTAGAAAAATATTAGAATTTTTCTTAAATTTGGTTAAAACAGTCTAATTGTGGTCTAATTCTAAAAAAAAAAAACACACACAACACAAAGGCAGGACACTGGCAGGCGTAAATCCGAGCGCATCATCGTCCCGAAATAAACGGAAAATTAAATCGATTTCTGCATCTCGTGAAAAACGCTCCAACTTCGCCTGAAGCAAAAAAGAGCCCTTTGTTTATTATCTGTGAGAGCAGGTCGTCTCCCAGGACTGCATGTTCTGTGAGCGTCACCGCAGTCTTTCAAAAACCACATTCGCGCGCACACACACACACACACACACACACACACACTGGCCTTAGTTGCCATAGCAACTCTGGTTTGAGATTATAATCAAGCGGCTGATCGTATTAGTCACATTTTGTCCCGGATAAACTGTGGTCAGGTGTACGACACGAACACACAGCACTAATTACAACACAAACCTTTATTTCAGTACATAATTTCCAAGGCCAAATCACAAATAAATAAAGGAAGGAGACACTTGCAGTAGCCCAACTGGCAAGGCTATGAAACCACAGAAAACCAAGAGTGACCCCAAAAACGGTCAGTAACAAAGACTATTAAATAAGTTAAGAGGAGGCTTTACACCTGTACAGTTACTCGTAGCATTAATGAATCTTGACCTTTGTTCCCTCCCTCCCGCTTATTTACAACACAGGTGGAGAACGTCATCTTTCCAACGTCCGCCGGATGAAATCGGTGCGGCTCCTGAGACACGTCATGCATTCCGTCAACGAAACGTGGGCCGCGCTTCACATTCCTCGGAGCCCGGCGGACAGCCCGCGTGTGTCGGAAGGCAACTGGCCGCGTCCAGCCCCGCGTGGGAAAGCAGCAAGTTCCACATTAAGGTACAGTGAAATGTCAAAAGGGAAGGGAGGGCAGAGTCTTACATGCGGACGTAACCCTCCTGCCTTAGGTGGTTCATTTGGGCGCCTGACCGTACCTTTAATACGCTGTATGGCAGTACGGGCGAAGCAGGATTCGCATTCAGATTACAGAGTGAGAGCCTTAAAAAAAAAAAAAAGAAAAAAAAGAAACAACACACAAACCAAAGGCTTAATCTGCTGAGAGGAGGCTGAAATATGACACCTGTAACAATGTCCAATCTGAAAACTTCACTGTGTACATTATGTCATCCATGGCAGATCCTTACAGTATTTACATCAAGTTTCATACAAACAACCAACTTGAAGGTAGAGAAATTTTTGTTATACACACATCATTTAGAGGATCTTTCGCTATATGCACACAATTACATAAAGAGAATCTTAAGGAAAGTTGCCGTGTTCACATCCTTTGGCTCCGTCTGCCACAATTAGCAGAATTTTCATTGCGTCGATGAACAGGGAGTTGACTGACGAGCGAGTAAGGAGAGTCAAAAGAACATAGAACACGAACGGTGAGGAGCGGCGGCCATGCCGGGATTATTTGAATCCGTTTTTTTAGGGCTGAGCTATGCGTCGTTGCGTCCGTGAGCCAAACGATGTGAACGTAGCGTTTTGCTTGAATTACTTCAGTTGTTCGCTTATCCGATAAATCTCCGTCTCGCTCGCTCTCGTATATATTCAAGTACTTTGGTACGGTCGCACCATTCTTATCATGCTATTTTGTACAAAACCAAATATCAATTTTACTGTTTAACATTTAAATATTGACTCGTTCAGCACAGCGTGTGAAATTGCACGATGGCGCTACGTGAAAGACGTTTCCGTCAGCGTCTCTCTACTCGTTCCTATGCTTGTATTCGTTCCGACCTAAACATTCAGTCAAACGCGGCGGAGGGGCTGTCTGCGCGTTCTAACGTCCTACAAAGTTTAGATTTTGTGTATAAATATTGCACATTCATTTTGGATTTCTTATTCCAAGATAAAGATAAAAGTTACTACTCCTATGGCAAAAAAAGGCATAAAAAACCAAAAAAAACCAAAATAATAAAAAAGCTGCACCAAATGAACAGTGAAAGCTAAATGCACAGCGGGTAAAGGGCTAACTTCAGTACATTTCAGGAGGTGGGCCACGTTCCCTTGGAGACATCCATACTACGCATTGGTCAATGGAGGAATGTGTGGCAGGGCTGAGTGAACAGAGGACCCAGATCGATCCAGGTCTTTGTAGAGAGATAATCAATGATACACAGGTTATGAAGCAGAAAAACTCTGAGCCCTGATAGAGAGAGAGAGAGAGAGAGAGAGAGAGAGAAGGCTTTCTACTGTAAACGCCTCAGAGCTGAATGGACTGATGATCACCTCAGTGAAGGCCGAGCTCAGACTTCAGAGGCCCCATTTTTTTAGTGTAGGACTGGAGGATCTGAGTTTTTAACTGGTGCGATCGTCCCCACTATCTCAAAACTGTACCTGTCGTAAAAAAAAAAAAAAAAAAAGAAGCAGAAATGGCAAAACAGAAAGCGTGCAGTCTGAGCTTGGCGTAACGAACACGCAAAATAGGAAAGTGACAAACGCTTGTAAACAAAGCTCTTTAAAGAACAGGAGACAACAAAACGACAATCAAAAGAGCGGGAAAATAACATCGCAATGTTCAATCTCTCATGGCTTTACCACGCCGTGTTCCTCACACAGAAAGACAATGTAAACACAAAGCAAGCAAAATGATGACATTTAAAACAACAACAACGACGACGATGATGATGATGTGAAGTAAGAGATCCCTGCATAGATTCTCACCTGAATGTTACATGAATCCCCTCCCATGCTGTCCTGTCTCCCTGCCAGGCATCTGCACTACAAGTCCAAGACCGTGCTGACCTGCCGGAGGGCTCCAGGGAGCGGGGAAGGAAAGAGGAAAGGAGACGAGCAGAGGGGAGGCCGTGTCCACATCGATCCACGTGAGTCCAGTCTGACAGTTCAAGGTGCGCGGGCGTCCAACTTCATGTGCCGCCGCGGTCGTCGGTACGAGACAAAAGGGGCCAAAACTATCAAAAGGGGAATGGTGGGCGTGTCCCTCCACGGGGAGGGGGTCCGGGGGGTGCATCCTATTTCTTTTAACGCGTCTCCTCCGTCCCTGTGAGGAAATTGATCGGTGCGACTTTGCTAGGAGTGTTCAGATGCTTTAAATTCAGCCCGAAGGAGCGAAGAGAGACGAGCGCTTCCACTGCAGACAGAAACACGCTGAGCCAATATCACCACAATACTGCAGGCACGCGGACACACACACACACGGACGGACAAACGGCACAATTTGGCTCATCTCTTAGTTCCCTTTATATACATCTTTACTCATAATCCAAGAGATTCCACCTGTCTATTCCTAATTTGTGCTTGTTTTTTTACTGGTTAATCCCAATAGAAGTTTGTTTAGACTTTGTGTCACTCAGTAGTTTCTAACTGACTGTAGGATAAAACCTCTTAGTTTTTACACAGCGTCATGGAGGCAGAATGATTTGATTACATTTAATTCATCAATGTAAAAATTGTTTAAAGTTTGCGTATTCGGTCGACTAACAAAATCCAAGTCTTTGGTTTTGTTGGTAATGATTCAACATCGTAGCATTCTGATACAGGAAATGAATTACACTTTATTTCATTGGACATTATAGTGATCAAACATGTCATTCTTGTAACCTGCAGCGTCGCACGTTGGCAGCATTAGCTCAGCTGTAACAGCTCACCGTCCGTTCTCTCGCGTGCCAGGACGTGAATCCATTTTGAAACGCTTACGGCGTGGCCCCATTATTAGCTGGCCGGCGTCGCGTAAACACGAACTCTAAGGCAACGGACGCTTCGGTGTCGCAGTGGGAGGGGCGTCTTCGGCGGAAGGGAGCGAGAGACGCGCCGGGAAACACGGAGACGTGAGAGATTTGGGATGCACCCCAGCTGGTTCGGTTCTCTGTAAGGGTCCGTCTGCCTCCTCATCCTAAGCTGCTTTTCAAAAGTTTTTTTCCTTCCTTTGATCGAAGCTGAAAGCAGAGGCGGAGGTTTGTTTGTGTATTAATGTGTGTGTGTGTTACCTGTATCAGTAACTCCTCTCCCATTAGTCCTGATGATGGCCTCCCAGCGCTTTGTACGTGCGTGTAAGTATATAAGTGTGTGTTGTGGAGTGTGTGTGTGTTATTTTCCGCCGTACATCCTCTCAATGTCTTCTTGGTAGTGTGTTTTCAGCTCCTTCCGCTTCAGTTTGAACGCGTCGGTGACCAGGCCGGTCTCTGGTGTCCAGGGCTCAGAACTCAGTCGGATCTTCTTGGGAATCTCAAATCGTTCCAACTTTGCTGGAGGACGGAAGAGAGAGAGAGAGAGAGAGAGAGGAAGATCTCAAACCAGTGTGACAGGTAGCAACATTCCTAATAGTGCACAGGACACGTGGTATTAAATACAGACAAATCTAAGGTTCTGATTTCAGTTACCTGTAATTGCAGCCTCTGTGATGATGCGGAGAACCTCCTTCTCCATCTTGGCGTTGTTGCAGAGCTCCTCCCACGTGCCCCTCACCTGCATCTGCTCCGCCACTGCCATGAGCTGTTTGTGGTTGGGCACCACAAAGCTGATCACGTACGACTGGTCACTGGAAAACAGGTAAGAGAGCCGTCCGATTAGCTTTAGAAAGGACAGTTTAGTCTGTCTTAGGTCGAGAGATGAAGCCCTCACAGGTCCAGTCAGATCCTTCCGATCCAGAAATTCAAAGAGAGATTCGGTTTTTATAGCTGAGTCCGGTCCTGCACTATTGTTGAGTCTTGTATCGGTCTAGATTCATGCAAACTCCTGTCAGCTGTGATAGTTGTAATAATGTTGTTTTCATAAGAAAAAGTGCTTTGTGAGGTGAGATGGAGAGAATGAACTGCAGTGTGGGAACACAAAGCTGCTACAATTAGCGGAGCATCATGCTGCTGTCAGCCTTGGCGCTCTGTTTGGGTCTGCTCGGGTTAACCACGTGAAGGATTAAGTCTAATTATCTCTGTACTTCTATCAGGACAAACTTTTGAAGCCAATTTGAGGTCACAGCTTCTGGCACGTCGATGAAACTCCGAGGTGTCGCAGAGAAACACAGAGCCGAACATTTAGACAGAAACTCGAGACGTCAGTGTCGCTTTCACGGCCGTCACCCGACTGTGAGTACACAGTTTCCTGCCCGAGAGCGGAGTGAGGGCGTCAAAACATTTTGTACTTGGTGCCTGGACCGAAAAGGACAAACGAGTCTGAGGGTGCATTGTAATGTTTTTGTTAGGGGAGAGACAAAGGAGGAGATTCTGGTGTGGTGTGTGTGCAGGTTGTTACCTGTTGGCGTAGGCACAGATGTTGTCGATGAGTGGGCAGTTTTTCAGGACAGCCTCCACTTTGCCCAGAGAGACGTACTCGCCCGCTTGCAGCTTCACCAGGTCCTTTTTCCGGTCTGTTAGAAGAGAACAAACGTGACAGTCGTAACAGCTGAACCATCCATAAAATAACAATTCAATTCAACGTTGCAACGTGATTACCAAGATACTACGACTTATTCAAATCTCTGTCAAAAATGTGGGTAGTTCTGTGCCTGTGGCGTAGTGGGGTAATCATGGTGGAGAAGGTGAGAAAGTCGCTCACGCCTCAATACAGACAGGTTTGACTGAGGACTTTGTCTTTACACAGACAGACAGATAAGATAGTAATTGGATCCTTCTAATCAGTGTTTTCATCTTATATCTCCTGACACGGACAGACAGTAATTTACACATCACGGTCTATTTACTAACCAGTGACAGAACTACAGGGCCCCACACACACACACTGTGGGAACATCCTGTCCTGTCTGATCATAGCTGCATTAATCAATCTGTTTTTTTTTTAAAGGTCCAGCTCTTCTTTGGTCCATCCTTACCGATGATCTTCAGGCATCCATCGGGGTGGAACTCTCCAATGTCTCCAGTGCAAAACCACCTCTGGCCATTGTTGTCCACGAAGAAGTCCCCGTGGTTCCTGGCTTCATTTTTGTAGTAACCCATCGTAACATTGGGGCCTCCAATCACTATTTCTCCCCGTGGGTTGGGTTTGTCTGTGCTGTAGTAACCACCTAGGGGAGCACAGAATCAACGCTTTAGACGGAAGCTGGAGGCGTCGGACTTGCTGTCTCTAAAGTCGGGCTGTCCATCCAACTTACCCTCTTCCCAGTCCTTGAGTGTAATCTCGGAGCACACCAGCGGAGCCCCGACCCGTCCCGTGCTGTAGTCCCACACTGAGACACATCGGGCAGGTGAGCTTTGTCAATGTGGGAAATTACACAATTTATATGTTACATTTTCAGTGTGCCTCTGTTCTTACTTTCACTGATCGTTCCTGCTCCACAGGTCTCCGTCAGACCGTAGCCCTGTCCCACGGGACAGCACAGACAGATGTTCATGAAGCGCTGCGTGGCGGCCGAGAGGGGCGCTCCGCCAGACAGCAGCACCCGCGTGTGACCCCCCAACAAGGCACGTACCCGCTTAAATATTAGACTGAGGAAGTCAAAAGAATCATTATTATTCACATTTGCTAAAAGTAATTGGACTAATGTATTAGAGGGAGACAATGCTGCCCGTAATGCGTGTTAAGTTATTACCTGTCACAGAGAGGCGTACTGTAGCCCTTGGAGATCTGCTCCATCTTGTAGTTGTAGGCCAGCACGAAGAGCGACCTCTGGAATTTGCTCATCTCCTCCACTTTAGTCATCACGTTCTTATAGATACGATCCATGATCTCCTGCACGTTTGGAAAAAGACAAAACGTGGCACACGAGGAAGAGTAACTGAAAATGCACTGCTTGTCTTAGTTAAGAGTTAAGTTTGGATAAGAGTTAAGTTTGGATATGCAAAGTCATGCGAGTTTATTTGAATAGCACAGGAAATTCAAATTCAGATTCAACTTTAATAAAAAGCTGTGGCCAATAGAAGACGTGCAGCTGACCTCAGATCGTCTGGACATTTAGTGAACAAATGGAGTGCAGTGAGCAGAGAGGTCTACATGAGTCATAGCACAGAAGAAGATCTAGGATGTATTGTGGCCCCAAACTATTTAGTGCAGAAATAAAAAGATTTACCGGTACAGCAGCCATGAGAGTGGGTCTCAGAACGCTGGCGTCCCCTTTACTGCCCTTTTTTATCTTGGTTGACTGAGTAAAGTAAACAAAATACAAATTACAATTTAACGTTGGTAGTATTGTGCATCATTTGGTCACTTTGGTGAGGGAGACGGAGAGAGGTAACGAAAGAGAGGTAGAGCTAGTTGTGTAGAGCTTGATGTAGAGACAGAGTGACAGATGGGTAGAGAGGCGGAGCTAGGTGAAGAGAGATAGTGGTGGAGCTATTTGTAGGGTGACAAAGTGATGTAGAGCAGGACGTAGAAACAGAGGTGTAGAGTGTGGCATGGCTTAGGCATCAAGGTGAACGACTAGTGATGAAAGAGTAGCAGGTTTGCTCCCAGATCCCACACGTGAGTGAGTGTTTCCAACTGTATGAAGTGTTGGACAACAAATCAATTTAAAGGGTTTAAAGAACACTTTATCAAAATAAGCACACAGGGTTGGAGAGAGAGAGAATACCTGATCAGCCAGTGTCTGAGGGGAGGAGTAGCCGATTCGACAGCCATGAGAGATGCACACCAGCTCAGCGCTGAGCTCCAGGACGTGGGCCAAAGGCAGGTAGCCGATGTAGGTGTCCGTCTCACTGCCGGTACAGAACGAGCATCAGCTTCAATGAAACTACAGACGTTAGCTGACGGCGCCAAAGACGACGTCCGAAAGACGGAATGTGACACACAATAAGGAGCGGTTCTCTGTTTTTTACAGTGACGGCACACGGGAGGAAGTGTGAGAAGTCTGCTGCTGTCTTACTTGAGGTTAGGGATTCGCTCAGCCATGCCTGTGATGCCAGCCATGATGTTGCCATGGGAGATCATGACACCCTTGGGGATGCCCGTGGAGCCGCTGGTGTACATGATGACGGCGATGTCTGAGGGCTCTGGGTGTCTACGGTCTACCGCTACTATGAACAGAAAAGAGAAGAGGGATGCTCGTCAGGAGCCTGCACCTGTAGAGGCATTCTTAAACCCGACTATACATTTTGATGCACCGGTTTCTTCTTTCCTGAAATCTAGAAAGGTAACATTTCTGACCATCCGTTTAAGCCTGAGTATTCTTCACAATTAAGGAATTATCCACCTATGTATATCATAGTATATGTAGTAGTATGTACAAAATATACATTCTCTTCATTAAACAGGCTGAATGTTGAATTGCTCGTCATTCTCGTAACATCAGACTGTTGGTTATCCTCCGACTCCAATCTACATCAGCCAATGTCATGGCAGCTGCAACATTTTTTCCAAACTGTCACTAAAGATTACAAGTGACAGAAATACTCACGATTGTGGGGCTTGGACCCCATCTCCTTCACAGTGTCCATGTTGTAGACCATGATACCTCTGGGCATGTCTGGCCAACTCGTGGGCTTGTCATCCACTATAATGATGTGCTGCAGCCTTGGCACATCGCACAGTATGGCCTTGTTCGGGAGTGGGAGGGAGGGAGGAGCAGAGAAGGGAAAGCGTTATGACTTAATGCATACACAGTTGCTGCATTCATCCATCCTAAACTTTATATATATATATAATAAATAAAGCGGTGGGTGAATTTGTGTGATATGGTGAAATTCATTTATTTCCATATTAAAGCGTTACTCTGGAAGCTGAATCCAATCTGGGTGACTGCACTGTATTTTTGTACGTGAGCATTGTTGGGAGACATTTCTAAATTATGCTGGTATAATCTTGTAAAATCTATTTTGGTCGGGTACTATTTTTCCTGACAGTGCTGTACATTTTTATCTCTGCCTCATCGTTCGTTGATGGGCACTGAAGGTAAATTTTCAATTAACTGCCACAGCAAACAGATGTAAGAAAACACTGGGAAGTCACTTTCACGCAGCAACGGTTAAAAACTACAATCCTTTCATGGTCAAATACGATAAGACTGTCTGAGCGGTGAACATGCATGGACCTACTCTGTTTTGGACCTGGAAAGTCAGTGCCAAATATCACTAAATATGCCCAATCGTGTCAATTTAAAAAGGTAAGAGATTAACTCAGTAAAGCTGAGGACAGATGGTGACACTCGGCATAGCAAACAGCAAAGCGGTACCTTGAGTCGGCTCTGGAGGAGGTCTTTACTCGTGATGATGTGTGTGACCTCCGTCTCGTTCAGGCCATGGGCAATGGCCGTGGGTCCAAGTGTGGAGTACAGGGTCACGACTGTCAAAATCAAACATACAAAGGACCTGGTCAGTCCTGGAAAGACAGCCGATAATGTCTGAATGCATGTTTATCTGTGACTTACGTAGGAAGTTGTACATGAAGCAGGCCTGCGCTGCGATGATCCACTCGGCTCGGGTCTCACAGAAGATGGCAATTTTACACTGAGGCCTTTGGCCGAGAGCTGTCAGGCCGCTGCCAAAGCACTTTGCTGCCTGGTAGGCCTCCTCGTACGACAGCCAGTTATACTCTCCCAAAATGACCTGCACAAAACGTGAATGTATTTGAGATTATTTACACGTGGTAAACTCAGGCACAAACACACTAAAACAACAGGTTACAAGTTACACAAAAAGGATGACAACATATTCAGATGCATTTAGAAACAATTCAAGTCAACGGGCTTAAGAGTCTGACCGATCTGATTTATCACAGATAATGTATATAAGCATACATGTTGAGAGACATATAGAGGCAAATTAAAATGTTGTCTTTGTTGTATTTTTGTTGCAATATATTATTTTAAAAATTCAACTACAAGTCTGTACTGTTATATTTACTCTTACTGCCAATGACAATAAAAATACCCTTGTTACCTGTAGTGTGTACTGTAATATAAACTGTACTAACCCTGAGATAAATCCATTTCATGGATTGTGACCAAAATTAGATGTCTATCTTATGTGTTATTGTAAAAAATTTTTTTATTTTTTTTTTGACCGAGCTCTCTCACTGCTGTGATAAATATAAAGAACAAAGTATTTTGGAGAAAATTAATCAAACAAATCAACAGCCCAGAGTGCAGTCAGCAATCTGGGCTGAATTCTGAAACTGAGTTCAAAAATGGTCTGATGTTGTTGGTGTTCAGAGGTAACACTGTTCACACCCTGTCAGTTAGCGCCCTCTATGGAGCGTTTGGCGCTCTGCAGCTGAGCAACCTTTCAGCAGCGAGACAAAGGAGCAGAATCAGTGTTCCCCCACCCACATTCTTCACACTTAGCTTGATGGCACTGACTGCACTGTGAACCTCTCAGACCCAAAAGACTTCAACAGGCTAAATTTGGTTCCAAACTGTACTTTGAGCGTTTTAAATAGTTGGTTGTGTTCCGGTGCCTCTCACCTTCTTGAAGACCTTCCCGTTAGGCTGGAGCTCATCCTCCTCGCTCAGCACTTCCCTCGTGCCCAGACAGTCTCTCTTTGGAAATTTGTTAGCAGCGTATTCAAACATAGTGTCCAGCGTGCACACACCGGGATGCAACCATGACACCAGCTTCTCCTTGCTGTTGACAGCTCTGTAAGGCCCCGCTGGGTGTCCGCTAATTGAGCGTGCCTTGATCCGTCGTGCCCGCTCCAAATTGGTGCCAGCACCTGAGAAGAAGTACCACGGTAGGAAGGTGATGACGGAGTAGACCCAAACCACAGAGCGAAAGACCTGCAGGAGCAGGGGATTGATGTCCTCCTTCAACTTCATCTTTGGGGATGAAGCGAAAGCTCAGGGATGTTGAGCCGAGACACCCAGATATGATGACGAGATGAGCCACGGAAGACTTCGCCCGTCACTGGTCCGTGAGTGAGGGGACTGGAGGTAGATTAAATGATGCAACCCTGCACGCCTGCAACACAGAGACAACATCGACACATTTAGAAACACAAAGGCTACATCAACGCTGTAACGTCGCAGCAAATCTGTAAAATGTGAGCATGCACACCCAAACCTGCTGCCTGGTAAATCAATACCTGCATGCTTGGGGACTATTCTTAGCCCTTTGCTCGCTCAGCATTATTTGTCTTGCCAGTTTTCCTGGCCAGCAAGAGCTAGAATCATGCTGGGACATTTACTACAGAAAAACATAGTAGACCTTTAAGCAATCTTACAAAATTTAAAGATGTTGATTTATTGTATGTGCAAGATATTTGGTTCACTCCCCGACCAGGTCCCTGGGCGTTTAAATGAGCCCTTATGGACCCCTGAGATTACAAAGACAGAAATTCTGAACAAAATAAAAACAAACTGAATGACTACATGCTACAATGACTCTTGTGCCTCGCAAAATCCATTTCCTTTGCCAGCTATTACCACAACTCCCTCTACGTACATCTCTGAAAATTTCCCACAGCTACCTCATGTCAAACATACAGATGTTCCAGGGTAAAATGTCAGCGTGAGGTAATGGTTGACATAGATAGAAAAGACTCAACATATTTATCACATGGATCATAAGGGTCCAATCGAAGGCCTATTAAACCGATACGTGAACGTCAAATGCCAAAATACTCTGAACAAAGCTATAACAAAAAAAAAAGTAAATTAACTGAAAATCAGGCAATTTTGTAACACACCTCAAATATGATGTGTAATACACATTAGAGTGTGTAGTGATGGCTGCAAACACATTTGGATAAACCGACCGTATCTCAAACAGACTGGTTATTTTGGGGCATCCTTTAGGGCCAATGACCATGTGTGTGTGTGTGTGTGTGTGTGTGGAAAGTCTAACTCAGCTAATGTGACCGTATGCAGCAGAACCAGACACATAGGTCAGGGATGTGGAAACCCCCTTTCCACCGGCCAGTTCACGAGGTCTGCGCTTTACGAAATGTGTCACTCTTAGATTACACTTCTTCCTGCAGCGATTGGCCACATGTTGAAAATGAGGATGAGCTACATTTCTACACAATGAAATTGAAACTGTGAGGAGATTACAAAACACACTGAAGATACAGACCAAAGTGAGGATTTGTTTCATGGTTACGCACATTGAGATTACTACGGTCCAACAGGCTGACACACTCACACGTTTGACAGCACGGCTTTCACTTCACCGTCTGATGTGGCCATTTGGAAAAGGAAAAAAAAAAAAAGAAATCAGTTCTGCCGGCGTCTCTGTCCGAGTCGGACAGGCAGCATACTGCGACAATAACACGGACCACAGCGGCCAGCTGCTCCAGGTCAAGGGCTAGCACAGCGTAAACACTCTTAACCGGGAAACATCATTATCATATTATCAACGGAGGTCTCCAGTCAAAAACATAATCATGATGTTTGGTGTTTGTATAATACGGCCCAGCTGAAAGTCTCCGAATTCTATCCGTGGTTAAAATACAGAAATAAACTGAGAATGCTGTTCGGGTCTTTCCTAGTCTGAGGACTGAAATGAAAAACACTTGACTTCAAAAAACGACAACACTGATTTCAAACTGAATATTACTGTAACGACCACTCTCACGTCACACTTTTCACACTACTAGGACGGAGAACATTTTTACAGAGAATTCCTCCTCTCTCCAAAAATACAAGAAGCAACATGCCAAGCAGCACGGCCCCTCGGATAATGTGCAGAATGCTTACTGCGACAGATTCTTTCTGTGCTTGAGTAAATCCATTTACAATTGCACAACGTGGGTCTGTGACACAGAATACACTCAACAGATGCTGCTCTCAATGCAATTATGATGTTTTAAAAAACTCTTTACGGCCCACTGCTGTAAAAACATAACATGGAAGTGTACTTCCTCCTTAAGTCTAAGCACCATGTAACAAATACATTCCATACTCCCCTGCTCTACAATCAAATTCTTATTTTTGTTCACCTTTAGTTCAGGCCGTACTTGTCTTGTATTGGATTGCGTGTCAGCAAAACATATTTCAATGATGAAAACACAAAACTGAACTAAAACTGAGCTTACCGAGCTTCACGAAGGCAAGACTCATTACAGAGCTGCAACGCTACTTTGTGCCGATGTACCCGATATAAATATACACCAGTAGATCGGTGTGTGACAAAGAGGCCATGATTCAAGTCAGGAATGTTCAACATCTCACAGTCTCACCTGTCATACAGGTTTAGTTTCTGTCAAGCTGCAAAACAGGCACACCCAAAAGCAAAATGAACGCAAGAACCAAATCAGCCCACCAAAAATAGCCATAACTAGGTTGTAAGCACTTGTATGTTTAACAAGTTGTTGCTGACAGGAACCATGCAGGTTTTCTTGCTATACGTCTGATCCACACACATGCTTGTTGTCATGGCCGCAGCATCAGACACACACACACACACAGACAGTTTTGGCAAGCCGGTTGATTTGTCCTATAGCCAAATAGAGATGCAGTTATATTTTTCAGTTATGCACACACGCCAAGCAAACGCAGCTTCGTCTGATCATTCATTCTCAGCATTTGAACACCACAGGCTCCACAATCACATTAGTGAACGATGTCAGTCCACTCACTGCAATGATTTGATCTCTTAATCTCTTCTCTCTCTCTCTCTCATCCCTTTTATCACTTAATGCGCAGTGCAAAGTCCTGGTATGCCAAATTACTTAAATGGGTAATATACAATGGGAATGAGATCAGCTGGACTCATTTCAATTTAAATACTGTTTTCTTGCTATTACTTTATCAATTTACACTCTCAGAATAGTACAAATGTATATGAGCTACAGAAAGGAAAAACTAAACCTTAGAAGGACATGAAGAAACAGGCAACCATAACAATGATAAATACAACAGCAATGCATTATGGTAATAGATTTTGACAGATGGACACATCATTTTTCCTTACACCCTGTAGCCGCCAGACTCATCCGCTAAGACTGATGTGTGTTGAAAATTATGATATTCAGAAACTTTGTTACTATAATTACGCAAACGAAAATCACAAATACTCAAGGCCAGGTCAACAGGAGCTCAGTTCAATGTTCTAGGTGTGTTTTTGAATTTGGATACTTGCTAATAAACAAAACATAGCATACGAGCTAAACTAGATGTTTATGGTTCTGTTAGTATTACAATCTACTAAAAAATATATACACATACAGTATATAAAACTGAGGTAACCACCAACGGGTCCATCCTTATAAAGTTTTATTGTAATTAAAGTAAAACCGTAGGTTTCCTATTCCTAGAGGTATTCTGCTGATAATTGTATTGGCCATTGGACATTTTTACAGGAAAATACAGTTGCCAGATGTTAACTGAAGATTATGAACTCGAGCTTCTAAATGCCATTTCTATGTAGCAAATTCAACTTGTAATGGGTTACTGGTGTGAACAGCACGTTTAATTGGTCCCAATGCACCATTCAGCATTGTTTCAAAGGTTAAGATGCTAACCATCCTCTGTATGTGTCTTGTCCTGACTCTCTGCCTGATTGCAGGATGTGTTCTACTGTCCATGACTGTGTCCAGGTTAGCCTCGGTTTCTTATTTTGGTAGCCTACCAGCATTGTCTGCTGTCCCGATTGGACTTTTCCGTGACGACAATGCCTTTGTCCCAATTCCCCTCTATCTGTCAATCCATTGATTTCTTCCCAGTTTTCACTGTAGCCGGCAATAACAGAGGCCATTTTCTCCTCCATGCTAAGTATGGTTAGCATAGCTGCCACCAAGAATGCCTGCAATCCCAGTCGCTGCTAGCAAAGCAGGGAAGCTAACGTTGCAGCAGCTAATGTGAAACAACACACCGTTTACTGTACTAAGTCAGCTCGTTACACCGGGCAGCACCGCGCCGTATTGTTGCAACATTGTTATTGTTATCAGTAACGTCTCAATGGAAGCTACGTGCGGCCATAAACGTTTTTTAACATCAGAAACATCTACCAAGCGTTCATATCCAGCGGTTCATCCTCACCTCTTTCCTCAGCCGCTACACTCGAGCCGTTGCGGGGTTGGATAGGAGTAACTTTAGCCTTATTCCCAAACAACAGACATTATGGCGACTTAATCTTGTATTAATATGTATCAAACTATAAGTCCCTTTAACAAATATGATAGGAGGAGAGTATAAAATGGGGTACAATAGTAAATCTATGAAAGTACCGGGCCAACGTTGCCAGCCCGGAAGCTGTCGCGTGACGTCAGTACAGTTCTCGGTACGTGATTGGTGCGCTGAGGGTGGCGCGTGTATGGGACAGCTGTTTCGTCACTGGGGTTACTATCGGGCACAACAACGACTATCAGAAATCTTAATAAAGACACTCGATTCATTTAGAATCCGTTTTTGGTTTCAGTCGGTTTTAGTTTCTTTTACGTTTTGTAGAATAGTTTCAGCAACTACGAGAATGTTTTTCAGAATAAACAGCAGACCAGAACGCCAACAATGCAAATCTGTGAAGGAAAATAGGATACCCTATGCAAACTAAGACATGAAGCGAGGTTTTAGTTTCTTATTTAAGAGCTGAAGCTCTGAGGTAATCATCAATGAGTCCATTTTATACAGTTTTAGTTTCTTAATTGAAACTAAGAAATGAAAAATTATCATATCAAGATGCTGTCTGGGCAAATCTGTACAACTCAGTCACTCTCCTCACTTCAAAAACATCCTAGATTTATCTCAGATATTTATGATATTTTCCCACTCTATTACCTCCAAACATGCTCAGAACGTTTCTCCCATTTGAACATAATGTTGGGTTGTGAAAAATTTATTTTGATAGATCTAATTACAAATATAAACCTTTAGTTAAAACTCAACTCAAATATTTAAAAAAAATGTTTATTTCCTTGTATGTCCATCATGACAGTCACCACTAACAAATCTTACTGCAATAATGTGTCCATCAAACACAGTGCTGATATTGAAAATCAATAGCAGTAAAAAATGGAGACGATTGGAGGCAAAATGGACTAATCACTGCATGCATAGTGATAATGCTTTAATTCTGTTTTCTTTTTTATGTATTTGTCGTAGTATGGTAGTATAATCATGGTTAAGAGCTAAATTATTATCATACTGCGCCACAGTGCTGCCTATTGCTGCTTTTTCCAAGGTGCAGTTTTACCTGTGTCCACCAGAGGGAGTCCTGGAACGGCTTGTGGTAATCTTACACTGCACTGTTCTCCATGCCATTTGTTTCAACATGTCAAAGAGAAGCGTGTGTGTGTGTGTGTGTGTGACATCTGAAGAAGTCCATGATGAAAGGGAAACGGGCAGGTAAGCCTCATTTGACACCTTGACCCCCGGATGATGATCCCCACTCACTGGTCTTTGGGTTGTTTCCATGCTTGTTAAGATGAGCGCGTGTGTACAGACATACTCTGACACATGCACGCGAGTTCACGTCATCTTCTTCACATCCACAAACGATTGGACACACAAGTGTGCGATCACATGACAGGTCAGCTATCTCTCCAGGGTGGTGATAATGCCTCTCCTTGGGCTAGATATGCCTCTGAGGTCATCTTGATGGGATACAGACCACCATAGGACAGATGTTACAAGCAAAAGGAATACTTTCATCTCCTCTGTGAAACGTGTGTCCAATCTGATAATGACACAAAGACACACCTTCCGTGCACTTAAGGAAAATGTAGAAGGGAGACCCAGGAAGCGAGGAAATAATCCAACGGTGTCTGAGTGACCCTTTCCTTTTTGACAGCATGCACAGACTAACAGCTGCTCCTCTGGGATTCACCTACATCAATGTGGGTCATAGGCTGCAGCATGTGTAGTGAAAAGTTTCTTCCTAACACTGGTGGACTCTGAAAAGACCTAAATCAGAGAAGTCAAATGTTTGACTCCTTAATACATTCAAACAGGTCGTCTAATTTATCTTTCTGCCTCCTGGCTGATCGGGAAACTTCCTGATGTTGGACTTAAAGCATGCCAGGGGGGAGAGAGTGAGAGAGAGCGAGAGAGAGGACTTGAAGGGGCCGGGGGTGGAGGTGGGCGAGGGGGGTTGGTTGAGAGAGGATTAGGGAACAAAAGGATCCTTCTCTGTCATCAAAGAGGATCTGCTCCCAACTCATCCCCTACTCTGTGGCAACAGGTTTTTTTGTTTTGTTTTTTTCTTCTTCTTCTCCTTCGAGAGAGAAGGGGGGAGTGACGGCTGGAGGAAGGGCGGGATGTAGCAGGAGAGGTTGGGTGGAAGGATGAGAGCAGATTTCAAAGTAATCTTTAACTTTAAGCCCTGCAGTCCTTCTGAAATGAAGCCCTCCGTCCCAGACACAGCGTTGCCTATGGCTCCCAGTGGACGCTCGCCACTCCTTCTTTCTTCTCAAGCTTTTGTCACGGTGCCATTTAATTGGCATTACTCACCGACTGGATGACCAAATGAAGGAGTCCCTTTGAGAGGACCCCAAAGAAATGGATTTAACTCCCGAGACCGGTGTCGCCCCTTAAAACAACACTAAGTACGGAGATAATGCCCGCTGTGTTGTTGGGATTCTTTCACAGACACCTAAGCCAAAAGGAGACATCTCTTTGAAATATCACATGACATCTAAAAACACAAACACGGTGCAGAGTACGTTTCTCCAAGAACAAGAAGGGGTTTTGAGAGTGGAGGCCACTTTGTAGTCTAATCCAAATGAAATCAATCAACTTCAGTTCACCGTCAGAGCACTGCTGCCTCCACCGTGAAACCTTTCAGGCTGAGGACGGGGAGTGGAGGACGTCCTGAGTGGAGTTTGGACTTTCTTGCAGTTTTTATGACTAGTAATGTAAACCTAAGATGGTCACGTCCTTGCAGGCCTCAAGGAGGAGGAGGGGCGGAGGAGGAGGGGGGGGGCGTCCTATGCTGCTTCATTGTCTCACTACTTATATTTTCAGCCCCCTGCCCAAAAGTTATTCCTCTCATCTTGTGAAGGCTCGTGTCCCCTCGGGGACTTTGGTCAGGGATCCCCTGCTGACCTGTTGCACCATGACCAGTCAGTGTCATCAGACTGGGGATGAGGGGGGGGTCGCAGACTTTACCACTGGCACAAGTGGTATAATTATAAATAGTGGTAGAAAAGACACCATAGTAGATTTAAACGGTGTAGTTGTTCTTTAATCGACAAAATAACAAAACCAAAACCTAAATGCAGTTGACCTGAGCATATCTGAGAAACCAACAGAACATTTGGTCTAAACTCACATGACAACTCTTCAACTTTGGACAGTTAAATTACCATCTATAAACACAGACAACTGCAAATCCAGCAGAAATCATAACACTGAGACTGAATTTGATGACGTCGTCCTCAGATGACTGATATCAGAGGACGTGAACAAAGGGCGCCTCCTTGGGCTGTTTTGGTTGTTTGTTTGTAGTTTTCACTCCACATGAGTTTCAATTTAATGGCGGGCAAACAGCTGTGAGTCATAAAATGCATACAATGAAAAATATCCCCCGAATCACAGAGGAGTTTCTATGGATTTGTTTTGATTTTGCAGCGTCTGTAGAGCAGCTGCTCCGTCCTCACCGCTGGTTCATGCTCTCAGGAAAACTTTTAAAACGGAGCAGCCCCGTTTTAAACATCCACTCTAAGTTAGGAGGGCCTGATCAAACACACGGTCCACCTTCTCCTCATAGACCCCATCATCTGATGATTACATGAAGAGGAACACAAGGATGAAAATCAAAACCAAACATGAAAATAAGTCATCACTTCCATGTCATTAGTTGCCATGACAACACCTTCATAGCTGGTATAAATGATGGGGGAGATTTTTGTCATGACCGGCGCACATACACTCATTTATTTGTAAGAAAAAAGTAAATATGGAGCCAGAAATCTTACAAAAGTACATATGATGACTCAGACAACGCTGTTTTCCACCTCTCATGGATTTATGGCGTTATTGCCCAACGCTGCAGCAGCAGTTTGCAGGTTAATGTACAAACACTTCCTCTCCAGGACTTTACGTGAGGACAAATGAGGACACGGAGGAACGTGGCTGTCATCAGGAGGTGGATGACATGACCACATATCATAACAGGAAGTGATAAGTAACCACAAGGACCTGCCCTGGGGCTCTCACAGTGAAGTCTGCTGCTTTACAAGACAAAGCGGAATCTCTACCGTACTCAGGGTACCTCACGATACCTCAGGGTACCTCAGGATACCTCAGGATACTTCAGGGTACCTCAGGGTACCTCAGGATACCTCAGGATACTTCAGGGTACCTCAGGGTACCTCAGGGTACCTCACGATACTGATTTCTGAGGCGCATCAGCGAGACCAAACTGTGTTGTGTATTTCAGCAGACATGATTTTCAACAAGTGCAAACATTTACGATCTGGCACATTTTGTTATTAAAGTGACATCTGCAGGACTGAGGGTGTTTGGAATAAACTTGACCATCATAAATGACAATAATAGCAATTAAAGAGTACAAAATTTTAAAAAGAACCGCACACATAGAAATATAAACAGAAATTCACACAGTAAAATGTTTTGGGGTTTTTTCTGTATGTGTAACAGTAAATCTGTCAGAAGCAAACGTTAGCCACAGTTAGCCATCAATCATTAAACATAACCACAGATTAAATTAAACCTCCTTCAAAACATACGTATGATACACACATGTTGTGTTTGGATCCTCGTCTGATTTAATGGGTTTAATATTCTCTAAAATCCAATACAATTTGTATAAAAATTCTAATTCTGGTGCAAAATTCAGCTTTCTGCAGCATCAGATTGTCCTTCCAAATATTGCTGTTCTCCTCACAGCTGGAAGGACGTCGGTTCGACTCCGGCTGGGATGAATTTGGGTTTTTGTTCCTCCGGAGACATCAGGCAACTTGGGTGAGATGGAATGAGGCCTTGATCAGGTCCACACAGACGTTACATCACATAGTAGGAGGACAGGGGACTCAGATGTCCCGCTTCAGTTTCAGGTCTGTACTTCAACAGGCACATCAACCAGGTGAGAACCAGCGTGAACAGGGCAAGGACACTGGCCCCAAAGAGACAGAGGGGACCGAAGGCCGAGTGGATGTTGCTGAAGTTATGGACAAAGACGAGACCCAGGAACAACAACACCACCATGGACACAAAGGAGAAGATGACGCACACGCAGCCCGTGGTGAAGGCGACCTCCTTACAGGTTTGGGACCTGTGGTCGTGCGTCTCCTGGACTGTCACTCCCAGACCTGGACCTAGATCCGGAGCTGGAGCTGGAGCTGAATGATCGGCTGTCTCTGTGTTCACAGAGTCCCCCTGTAGACACCTCGGCGTCACGGGCAGCGCCTCGGTCACCGCGCTGTTGTCCGGGAGGTTACGGACGTGATATTCCGGTACCGGAGTCCGATGGCGGCAGAGGGGACACCCGATCCTCCAGCCTCGACCGTCCCGGACGTGCACGCTGTCCAAACACGCCTGGCAGAAGGTGTGGGAACACTCGAGGATTTTGGGAGCGCGTCGGTCCCGGTCGAAGTCGTTGTAGCATATTTTACACTCGGTGTCCTCACCGGGAACCGAATCGGTCACGTCTGTCACGTAATCGCTTCCTGCTTTGACCGCCTCCGCCATGTTGGATCTAATACAGCAAATAACACCAATTTAACAAGAACAACGCGGGATCACCGTGCTGAAGGGTTGAATTTCACTTCCTCCATCGAAATCGGCTCCGTTACGGTGTCGACGACGGGGTCAGGTCGGTCTTCATCACGATCGGTGCTTGAGACTCGTCGGCCGCGATTATCTGCTCCAAAAACGGTCAAATCTCATCACTCCCACGTTGTCAATCGGTCGACTCGTCTATAACGGCTTCATTATGACGTATTTGAGGTTATAACGTATATTAGAGACAGCGAAGAAGACGCTTTTAATCCCTCTGCTCTTCAGCACCACAGACAGTGGACAGCGCCAAACTGTCCAATCAGCAGCGACACCTTCAGCTGACAGACATGTCTGAGAGTGGAACACTCCGGGGCCACTTAAAGGACCGAAACCTCATAAAAAGTCATAAAAGTTACAGATTTATAACATAAAAACACTCACAGTCATAAGAATCCTACATTGACCTGCGTGTCTGTGATGAAACGCAACTTTCACAGCAATCAGACAATAAAGTTTTATCACATCTTATTGGATGTTTCGGTTGGACCCCAGCTCCTGTAGGAGTCGGGGCCAATGAGGAGGAGGACCACTCCCTCAGATTACAGAATATAAACCAGCAGGTCCCACTCAGATTAAGGTCATCATCAAATGGTTTGTCAGTAACAACAATAATATAATCCTGCAGTGGAGTCTGCGTCACGAGACACAAGAAGACGACCTTTGACTTTAACACCGCCCTCCACCCCTACACCCCTACACACACACACACACACACACACACACACACACAGTGCGTGCTGCAGGATGCCGTTTTTACACACTGAGGGACCATGCGCCCTCTTGTGGCTGATTTTATACTGGCCTTCCTGTATGTATTTACAGTATGAAGTTATGATAGAATAGTGTAGTTTACAAATAAAACACAACTAAATGTTTACACTACAACAACAGAAAACAACCATTAAATAAACAAACAAACAATAAATATCATAACTTATCATTGTTTAAAAGTTATTTGAATCCTCGTCTCATGCTGTCCATATCTAGAAACCTTTCAGATTAGCTTCCCATGCGTGCATAAAAACATTGACATATTTGTTTAAAGACAAATATATTGATTTGCTGTGAATATTTTAGAAGCTACATGAAGACGCAAAGGTGGAGGAGATCAGAATGAAACATTTTCAGGATGGGATGGAGACGCCGTGTAGTGGTTTTGTCACGTTTATGCGGCGTGATCCGTTTGGTCAGAGTGCTCCATGTGTACTTTACCTGATGATTCATTCAACTTGGTGTTCTTTACTTAATCAGGATCCAGTTCCTGTGGTTTGGTCCAAAACCCATTCCAGTGTTTTTGACCAAACCACACGTCTTCCTTTAAACGCTGCAGAGGTGATGTCCATGAGACTCTTATCTCAACACGTTTCTATTCTTCTCCTCTGTCTGCCCTTCATCAAACAACATCCAGTTTGTCACCGAACATCCTCGGCTTGATAGACACAGACGACGGGTAACCAACAATACCACATCAACAGATCGGATGCTGTCTAGTCATTTTCACACCGCTCCTTTCTCTCCGCTGTCTAGATGCACCCAAACAAAAAAAAAAATTGTTGCCGTTTGAATTTATTGCACAAGCATCAACAAACACAGACGCTCGATTTGTTGTGGGGTTAAAACACGGAGGGGAAACGTGTTGAACGTGAACACATGGAGACTCCGTTTCAACAGATCACTCAGAAAACGTCCCAGACTGCACCGCTCTTAGCCCCACTTAGCAGCTGCGTAACACGTGCCTGTAGAAGCAGTCGGGCCAAATCTGTTCAGAATATTACAAAGAAAGGCTTGCCACTAGTAATCAAAGTCTGTGTCTGTGCCTTGGATGGTTCCTGGGAAATCTACAGGGTGAACCGCAGCGTATCAGCCAAAGAGTCACACTGATACGATGCACGGAAACCCTCAAAGGAGTGGAAGGACTCTCTGAGGACAATAAAAGGTTCGCACGCGGAATAAAAGTTACCTCAACGTGCCTCGATTAGTGCAAAACTGAGCCGAGCGTCATTATTCCAGACGTACAGCTGGAGTTTACATTCTGCTCGTTTCTATCATCCAGTCAGAGATGTTTAAGAGTCCACTGTTCGCTCTTTAATTCATTGAAAGCGTCGCGGCGTGTTAGTCGTCCACATACGGAACGTTTTCTTCCCCCGTAGCACCTCTTTGCAATTGCAGATAAAAAAAAAAAAAAGAACGCGGGATGGTCTGATTGCCTCCAAATGTCTATCTTTATTTGATCTTAATCAGGAGTTCAGCGCGCTACGTGATGATCCTTTGGATAAGCACGTCTGCCAAATGCCACAGGAGTCATGCAAATGTACTGTAAGTCCTCACGGCCTGCTCCTCCTTATGGAAAATTAATTTTTTCCAGTGGTCTTAATAGGCCTTACAGTCTAATGCAGTGTAGGTCTTCAGCTCAGATCAGCGTCGCCTATGGCTTAGGAGGCTGTTGGACTTAATCTTCGGGGAGGTGAAGGAAACCGTTTGAGTTTGGAGAAATAAAGTTTGCCCCAAAACCCCCGGCTTAAACTCTTGGTGTTCGACTGGTAAATACAACTCACTGTTTCATTCCAAAGCCACTTTGGTCTTTATTTTTGATGCACTCTGTCTACCAGCACAGCACATTTTCTGACTTGC
>OMNV01010338.1:50278-65886 GCA_900303265.1 Brotula barbata | reverse complement strand
GCCTACTCTTGCCTTGACTCAATTATCAACTCACTTACCAGTGCTCAGGCGGTTATTCAATTTCTGCAATAATTCCCAAGTGCTGCATTAATGATGTAATTTTCTGTGTACTATTCTAAGACAACCAAACACTTGAAGTAAAGGATATCATTAAAGTTAAAACCAGTTTCTTCAGTGCAGAGACTTCCTGTTATCTATGATACAGCTTCTTCTGTTATGTCTGACTCTGCAAACTAAATGTTATTCTAAGGTTAAACACTGCCCTCTGTTGTTTGTTTCGACACTCAAATTCAAAATCAAATTCCAGGATGCTGCACTCCACAGATTGAGAGTGTTTGGAGAGAAAGAGTTTGAGAGGGTTTGCTGCTGAGCTTCTAAGAAAATCAAATGTGTTTGACCTTGAAAACCCAAAATCCTATCAACTCACATCCAATCCTTTAAGCTGCCAAGAGACCTGTTGCATAACAATCATTTTCATAAGACTGAGCTCAGGCCAAAAAAAACAACAACTATGCTTTTCTGGTTTATTTTTGTTTAAAAAGTTTTGATTATTTCAGTTACCGTTGCTGGAGACTTCTGTGGGCTCGCCTAACACTGCTCTGAATTAATTGGATATTACTAAATTGAAATGGATTTCAAATTTGTAGGTCAGTGCACGAGTAATATGAGTGATAATGGAAAGAGCCCACTGTGTTAATTTGACTGATTAACACATCAAATCAATCCTATGGCTTGAAAATTAACACAGAGCCTGTACGTTTTTATCAACCTTATTGTGCTGCTCCTCTTTGTATGTACAGTACTAAAGAGTAATTTCAGTATCAAATACCACAGTAATCAATGCGAAGGCAGATTTTCATATACATACACTATTTATGTAATTTATGTCGTGCTAACGGGTACACCCTGTAAATATTATTTGTATAAATGCGTGGTAAATAAAATAAATGTGGAGTAAACCTGTTCTATCATCACAGCATCATTTCATCCAGGAATCATCAAAGGTCCCATGTCATTACTCTAATGTCCTGTCATCCGGCAGAATAAACTGCAGATGAAGGTAAGTGACTAGCATGTAAAAATTGCTCTTCGATTGCTTTGACAACAGGACCTCCCTTTCTGTTTGTAATTCCCTGAGGGTGTAAACAGCTGTCAACTCCCTCGGCTGAGCCACAGAATAAATTTTGGAAGAAGCAAATCTGAATCCACCTCGAGGCTAACTCGTGTTCAAATGGAGATTAGAAGTGAAAACAAGCTCCGGGGAAACATCTGACACTCCTGATGCTACCGCTGACACCCTAACCGTTCTGCTCATGCAGATAGACTGACTTTTAGTCTTAGGTGACACTGTGATTGGCCCAATTGAATTAAAGTGAGCTTCAATAGACTCAGAAGTGTCGTTTTTTTCAAACTAGGCTGTGTACTATGTGATTTGATCCATCACTCATCAGTACCTACAAACCATTTGGCAAAATAAAGTTACATTTTAGAGAATGATGCATTGATTTAAAATATCAACAAGAAAATATTAAGAGTCTGTTCTTGACGACAAAGTGCAATAAGATGAGCTTATGTGTAGACTTTACCACGACAGACGAGTTATTCTCATTAACAGTGTTGTCATTTAACTGTCACGTACTGTGAGAAAAGGCAGGAACGAGTCAGACAAATGCATCAATGGCATTAATATAGCTCGTTACTTTCAGCGCGCCATTTAGTGGGCCGTGGAGGCAGTGGTACTGCCAAAAGGTTCAATTAGAATTTATCTATTTATTTACATTGTATTTACAAAGGTAGTTAGTCACATGTGCTCGAAATTATCATACCACAACCCGGTTTATCTTCTTCTTCTTGTTTTGTCACGTTATATTTTTTTCGCCGTCTTTCATTTATTAGGGAATGTGGTCCTCGGACATTTTTACAAAAGGTTCCAAAAGGATGAGAACTCCTGATGTAATGATTGAATCTGGGCTTGAAACCTTTATTGTCTTTCCAAATGTGAATGCAAAGGTTTTAATTTCATTTGGGATGAAGGATTAGATAAATTAATGATTATAAAAGAATGACGAAGAAAAAGATTCTGAAAGACTCTTAAATCACGGGTAACAATGTAGTCTGAAGTTATTGTACTCCTCCACACATTAGCCAAGTATTCCCACTACTCAGCAGGACAGAATAACAAAGATGGACTTGTTGATTACACAGTTAGAACACTGTGTTCCTGTTTCTGATGGACCCATTTTCCTTTGTTTTGACTTCTCATCCATCGAGCAGCAATTTCATCGTAAGTTGTAGGAAACATAAGTTTTTCGCGATAGCTTGGCTTGCTGACGTGTTTTAGCTGTTTATTTAAACTGCAACATCTCATCCTGTCAACCCCAACTAACTTTGTTTTGATGTGTTTTTGGTGTCTCAAATGAACTTGTTTGACAGGAAAATGTTTCTTTCTTTGAGTTGTTAGTTGTCAGCATCCCCCTGCTGAATGTACACACAATAAACCACTTGAGGGAAATGTAGATGAAAGCTGATGCAAAAATAATAAGTCTGTAAAATAAAATATAACCCAGGCGAATAAGCATCGACGCACTCACAATGTGACACAGAATAATTACACTTTTTACAGCAAAGCATCAATTACCAGCTTCAGTGTTGAGACTTGTCTACCCTAAAACTATTACATAAATCCTCTTTAACACATCTCAACTTGACTGAAACATTAAACCCAAAGGGGCAGCTTGTGAGAAGTGCAAATTGGACAAGAGTGATGGACGCTATTGTGCCTGAGTGATACCAGTATTTGGTATTTAGTGGTTTCTGCTGCACCTTGAAAGCAGCATTGAGGAAAGAGATTTATGGTGAAGCTCAGTGGAGTGTGGTATGTTTGTGTGTGTGAGGTGGGTGTGTGTGTATGTGTGTGTGTGTGTTCTTGAACCTGTGTGTGTGTTCTTGAACCTTAAGGTTTTGCATGATAGTTTAATCTTTCATGCAGGGGAAAATCTTTCAACGTCTGGCAAAGATTGAAGAAGGCTGAGGTGACAGGGCAATTAAGTAGCAATAATTTAGTATTCTGGCATGTGTGCAAGCCAAGTGTGTGAGTGTCTGAGCGTGTGTGTGTGTGTGTGTGGTACCTGACAGTGAGGGTGTGGGTTTGAACAGCCCATCATTGCTCCTTTGTTCTCAAAGATCTAAAAACAAAAGGAGAAAAAACACTTTCTTACTAGATAATCATCAGGATAAACAAACAAGGCAATGGTGGTGGAAATAATCATTAATAATCAACATTAATATCAGTTAATAATCAACAATAATTTAGTCGTAAGCCACCTTTTATATAATGAGAGCAGCTCAAAGTCCTTTTACATTTGAGGAGAGGAGTCAGTAAAAAAAAGAAAAACAAGAAAATACATACACATAAAGCATTTCATAAAACCTGCACTACATTAACGATGCTGGTTAAGATAACAGATGCTCCGATGTGCTCAGGTGTCTAAAGAAAACAACAATCTTTTGTTCACCTGTGACCTTCTGTTGCCATCTGGCACATAAATAACACACCTACCCCATAAAGAACCCTGCAGAGCCAGGAGGGAAGCTGGAAGAGCGGTGCTGTCCATGGTGCTGAAATATGTTAGTGTCAGTAAAGCCCATATGTACTCAGCACTGTAGCAGCAAATGAGTGAAATAGAGCTGCTCTGTACGTACAAGGGGCTACGCTGAAGGTTAAAGGTTTTCAAATACACAAAGAACTGAATTATCATCATCGGAACGGAAACGTCTTTTCAGCAAACTGTCTTTATACATCTGTCTCTGACCAATCAGCCTCTGCACCTTTATTTATTGGTTGTAATATTATCTGTGCGTGATAAAGGAAGCATTTCAGTAGTAGTTGTATTAACTTTGACATCTCTTATCCGTATTTTTCTCCTTCTCCACTGATGCATGAATATCCAATGTGGCCAGAGGCAACATTAAACTTTTATCTAATCCAATACGAGACACATTATGTTGAAGAATTGGAGGGAGCCAAAAACTGGAGCATGGGGTGAAAAGTTGAGCCGTTACATTTTACAAGGATCCGTCCCTCAGAGAACAGCCATCCGATCGATAACGTGTGAATGTGAATCTGGAATTTGTCCGTGTGTATCCCGTACCTGAACCCAGGGGTACGTGTTGCCTAGCTCTTGAACAAGCTCTGCCCACTTGTCAATCACCTTGACGACTTCCATCTTTTTCATGAGGGGGAGGGTGACGTTGGACCAAGGATGGAAACACATGACCTTACTGAGAGACAGCGAGAGAGAGAGAGAAAGAAAGAAAGAAAGAAAGAAAGAAAGAAAGAAAGAAAGAAGCCAACTTTATTCATCTTCTTACTAAAATCTACATTTATCCTCAGGCTAACAGTGTTTCACCCTGATACTGCTAAAAAACAGTTCAAACCATTTTTAATGCAGGTTAATAAACACAATGCAGTGTTAGGAACAATAGTTTGAAATGTTTGCAGTCATTAATTTTGAATAAACGGGCACTTAACCTAGCGTGAAAAGTTTTTAAGCTGTAAAAGTAGTAATATCTGGATTAAATGACTAACATTTTATTAGTTTCCTTGTTTTCACCAAATGATTTGACAACAATATGTGATTGGTCAATCACTGTCACGTGACACTGAAATGTTGCACGGCTTTGCCTTATAGCTGTGAATTCAGCCTATACAAATCTCCTAAGAGCATCTTTAATGTCTTTCCTGGCCTATGTCTGACACCTACACGTATTCTTAGTTTTGCCTGCATTTGGACATGTCGGTGTACGTTATGGCTGCAGTATATAACCCCACCCCTCACACTAAAAATGGAGTGGGATAGTTTTTGGAAATGGAGGTCATAAATGGCAATGGAACACCCGTGTTTATCAGTTGGATGCTTAACCTACTTAACCTGCAAGACATAAGCTGATCATTAAAAAGCCATTGCTTTTCTAATAACTCCAGATTGTGACCCACAAGGTTTAATTCTAAAAGATAAAAAAAAGCATGTGGTGTGAAGATGTCATTAAAATTTAACCAATTGTTTGCTGCTCTATTTGTTACATGGGAACAGAAAGATCCCAGCTTGACTGTCAGACAGAAAAATGAAATTTCTCCTCCTGTCTGTACTCAATCAATAATTGAACATGACTTGGTTGTTTATGCTCCAAGCAAAGCTGAATGCTTGTATTTATAAATTGTATTACACACCTGCCAACACTCAGCTCTGAGTGTGTGCCTGAGTGTGTGTTCGTACAGCGGCAGCGGATACCACGTCACACAATGAACGTCCAAATCAATATCATGCATACCCAGGTTAGTGTGACACCAAGACAGGTAATTAAGGCACAGAACCGCTGGAAGGAAAATAACTAGATGAAGAAACTAACATGCGCATGAAGCACAGCTACAGTCTGTCAGACACAGGCTCATCCATAGTTAGTACATCATAGTCATATTAATAAGAACACTATCACATTTCATGTCAAAAGTCAAAACATCTGAGATGTAATTACGTCTAAGGAAGGCTTCACAACATGTTTAATGACATGAATCACAGATAAATTCTCTTAAAATATTACAGTGATGCATTTACTTTGAAATTATTGACTCCCTTCTATTATTAGAAAAGTTGCGTGAGAGAAAAAAAAAAGCCAAAAAAAGCAAAAGAATTTTCAAAGACGTAATTACATCAATTTAGAAGAACCAGTATGTTCCAAACAATCTTTATTTCAAAGATTTAGCCCATGGATGGGTGGGAGGTGATTATTCTCCAGGTGTGTTTTTAGAGGTTTCATTGGACATTTTACCCCTTGTAAAAAAAACTTAGAAACTAACAGGGATCTGTACTCAAATGACTTGGACATGGACAACTTCAAGTCCAAATCCAATTTGTATTTTGGGCGGTACCCACTATTCCATCAGACAATAAAAAAATGCCGGTTGGACCTCAGGTGGGAGATAGGAAACCATTTTTGAAACATTACAGAATATAAGGAGGTCATACTGTGCCCTTGGATGATGAACCATGATAAGCTCATATCATCTTAGCACAGAAATAGTTTTTTTACAACGAATGAGACACGGAAAATTGAGTATCATGGCGAGATTCAAAAAGACGTCGGAGCACAAGGCCTTTTCTCAAAACAGCAAAAATAGCCTCATCAGATCCATCCTCAAGTCCCTGCTGAGTTACGAATGAACACTCGACGTGTCTGACTGCCTCGGAGGATAAAACCACTGTCCTTTTATTCTTTCCTATCACCATTATTGCAAATGAAAATGTGAACTCATCAATTTATTTGTCAGAGAAACTGTTGCTGTGTGTTCCACTGCCGACCTCCCAGGAGCCAAAGGCTCTCATTGCTTTCACGAAAATCATTACAAAGCTCGCAGAGACAAAAGAAATTTGGAAATGTATTAAATTGTCCTGGTGACAGACTGCAATTGGCTTCTGTTTGCTACCGTCTACATTATATAGGAAAGTTGTGTCATAAGTGAGATTCTGCCCTTTTATTGCCATATATGCATGAAAATGGGATATGGGGCAGCCGTGATTGATGTCAGGAACCCACTTTTCTCTGAGCAAGCGACTAAAACATTTATTCTGGGAGCAGGTTAATGCCTCAAAGCTAGAATCCTGATGACTTCTGCACTACATAAGATTAGGTTGTGTAGTTTCTCTTCAGTCATTGCAGTTCCAACAGAACAAATCTCAACATTACCACTGAGAACGGGAATTCACAGAAAACAAATTCCTCCATCAAAATACAGTGTCTGAGGTAAATATACATTATTATACGACATTATTAAGAGCTTATGAATTTATAATTAATAATCTATCTATCTATCCATCCATCCATCCATCCATGTAGCAGCTAAAGACCTAGCCATTGTTAAGCCAACAGCCCCATCTGCTGGTAACACAGAAGGAATGCAGACATTAATCAGTGTGACGTGGATGTGCGGTTCTGTTTTGAAAATTCCAAATGTCCTAACACCACGCGGTGTGGAGGGCGTTGATTAAAACAATCAGCTCTTCCTAACAGCTGATGATGTTCGTAACAGCCTCTCAGCACGATTGCTTTGATTGCACGCTTCAGTTTCTGAATGTTAATTTAATCATTTCTTTAACAGGAAAAGTTAATTAAAATGCCTTCTTGAATTAATTTCACGCTTTCAACTTAAGGTTCATTTTCATCATGCTTTCGGAATTGTTTGATATTCGTATGATGTATTTTGAGTTCATTAGCAGAGCTCCACATCATATGCACCTCGTTAGACATAAACATTGACATTGACATTTTATACATTTCGCTCCCTGTAATTTAGAGCCCATTTATATCAAGAGTCCCTTAAGACAAGCATACTTAAAACACACAACATACACAGTAAGTTAAACACTATTTCCATTAACACTTCTGTCAGTACGCCACGATCACCCCAGTTGATATCAAAGATCTGTTATTATAGCGCCACCATCAGGCAAATGAATGTACTTATTATTTGCACAAATAGTGAACGCACATCCACCAGTTTTCATTTATGACATACATATTTTTTTTTTTAGAATAAGCCACTCAACTTTGGCAGCCAACTGTAGCAAAATGTGAAAGAATATCAAAAAACATAGACAGATCTCCCTCAGGCTATGTGTAAATTTTAGAGACAATTGACCCACATTCGCAGAGGTGAAACAAAAAACTGTTTTGCGAAAACAAATGAGTTTGGCACAATGCAGGAAATCCAGGGAAAATAGACTTTTGAGTGTCTGATTTACAGATCAAACCTGGATCACGTCCAACCTGCACATGAAATTCGATTGAAATCCATCAGTAAGATTTTAAGATGTCCTGATAACTAAGGTTCGTGGAGGCAAAAACTGTTCTTACCAGACGCCTCTGGCAGCTTTCGACTGGAACAACGGATGTTGATCTTGACCTGAAAACCACGATAAAAAATATATTTTCATTTGTTTTGACCAGTTTGAAATGTATTAAGAAATTAATGCTTGCGGGGTTTTTTTTAGAATGTTCTACAGTTTCAAAAGTTTCACCAGGATCTGGAGCATCTGGCTGAAGAGCGGGGAAGTCATTGTCAAACACAAAAGTACTATGATAGTCCAGATTCACCTGAAAAGAGAGAGAGAGAGAGAAAATATTTTATGGAGAGTGGCCTCAGACAGGATTCATAATCTGGCAGTGTTTTGATTTATGTGTGTTTTTGTGAACTTACATCCAATGTGCAACTTCAGAAAATTAGAGACATAGTGTCTCTGGTGTGACTCCTTGGTCCTATTATGACATTATGAAACCCGTAGTTCTACATTTATTTCTTTATTTGGCAGATGCCTTTTTCCAAATTGACATATGCATGAGGCTTAGTAGACGAGCAAAGAATGGATGAAAAAGAAATAGATTGAGAAGTCCCATGAATCAAATTTTTTATGAAAAAGATTTTCTATTTGGATGTTGTTTCTATCTTGTCAGATGCAAGAGAAAACAAATTTCAATGATATGACAAACGTGCCTACAAAACAATCCTCTTAATAAAAGTGTGAGCTGAATTTTCAGCAGCTTTTGTCTTTACCTCTCCACTTGCACGTGTGTTCCCTGGACAGAGGGGGTTCTTCGGGTCAAATCTGGGTACGTGTTCCTCTTGAGGTTTTTCTACCTGACCAGCCCAGGGCCTCTTCATGCGATGAGCTGACACCAGGACCCAGCTGTCTCTTAGAGGGTTGTAGCGCAGGTGCTGGTGCTCTGGGCAAAGAAACGTACATTGAAATGAAGAAATAAGTCAGTCATAAAAACACACACATATGCATACACAGTCTTAGCCGTCATAAAGTTCACTGTTGTGGGATAAAAGCATATGCCTTCAAAATCATTCCTTTTGTTTGATTAAATAAAAACTTGCCATAACCATTAAAACAAGACATTATAACAGTTCGCACTGAATGTCAATTTAGGGACTAAATGTATTTTCCTCAAACCATTGCACATTAAAAATCTTTTATTATAGAGCTTCTTTGTGTGTTGAACACGGCAAAGATTAGTGTCACTTCCCAAATTCTAATTCCAAATCTAATTTGGCACGTATTCCATCCTCTAAACAGCACTTTCGTACAATAACTTCATACACTGATTTGTGGAAGACAACAGGTGAAACAATTTCAAAAGTTGGCAATACGTGTAATCAGTCCTTGCCGATGTATTATTGGACGATAAACGTTCATAAATATATTTAGCTTGTCTTTTAGTGACGATGAAAATTTACCTTTAACGCATATATCCATTAACTGTAAGAATTTAAATGGAACGTGGAATGACGTCCTGACTGAAGTAAATCAGCCTCGTTGGCATTTCAACTTGAAACAGCAAATTACCACCATACCTTTAGGGTCAAAAATGATTTGTCCTTTTTCGCTCATCCTCGAAAAGTATCGCTTGGCCTGCTTCTCGCTATGTTTTTGTAAAATTTGACCAGAAAGTTGCTAAATTTTGTCTACCGGAATCGATATGCTACTTCCTGTTTTTGACAAGCCAAGACAACATGCGCTGCGTGCGAAAACAAGCCTGTGAAGATAACTTTCTATAATATACAATATACTGACAAAATCAGTGGTATTGTGCATAAATTTATACGCCTTATTTATAAATATTCATAAGCTTAATTAAATTAAGCATTTGTGGACAAGTTCTATCGCATAAACAAGCTATGAATTAAAATATGTATAAGGGTAATTTCCAGCTTTTCTGGCAACCCTGAGAACTCCTCAGCAGACGCACCTAACTCGGGTTATGATTGGCTGATAAGTCTGGTCCCGCCCCCACGTGACCAGGAAGAAGCCGTCAGTTGGCTGGCCCGCCTCCTCTGCCCCATGTCCACCGTGTTCCACTTCTTTTCGCTGCACACATGTAACTAGATCCTGCTGTCCGTGTCTTTCTCTCTGCCTTGACCATGTCTCTGGTAAAAACAACTTTGAAGCTGCTCCTTTTCACCGCGATCACCGTCCTCTCCGTGGTGCTGCTGCAGCACTGGATGGCCACCAAACAGTACGTGTTCAACAGAGAAGACGTCGCCAAATTGGCCAAACAGTACGCAGGTGAGTCTGGCGAGAAATGGGGGTAAAATGGAAATAAAGTCGAAATCAAATTTCTCATTCAAAATCCTGCTTGATGTTCAACTATTCCATTTACTCCTCCTCCCCAATCGCTGTAATCTTAGGACAGGACCATGAGCAGGCCTTCTCCAAAGTGGTGGTGGAACTCAGAAAGAGGTAAAACATCATTTCTGCACCAAGAATAACACCAACAACATGCAACAAGTCAGACATAAAACTGAAGATGGTTTCTGATTTGGAGTTTTCCTCAAATATTATGCATTAGATAGATAGATAAATAGATTTTCTCAGATCTGCAACAGGTTTATAACCAGTATTCATGTGAATCTTATCCAGGCACACGTTTTAGATGAGGGACATACATGTAAGTGTTGAAACAGCTGGGTTAAACGAAGCAAGGATGTTACACGTGGAGGAACTCGGTTGTCATTGATAATTTGCTTTACACAAGAATGTCAAACTTTACTTTTTTACATGATATTTCCCTTAAATTCCTCCTCACTAACTTTGTTGGGTATCATCTTATACGGATTACCCCAGAATGTGTCCCGATGTGTCGGGCATATTTGATCTTTGTAAACCTTTGGAGTTGGTTGGGGATTTTGACAGAATTCAAAATAAAAACTTTATAAAGACGGACTCATCGGCGGTTACCTCAAGAGTTGAAGATGTTAACAACCTGCACGTACTTCAACCAGATATCCCGGACACATCCTTCCGGACGAGGACCTGCAGTGGGTGTTTGTGAACGCTGGCGGCTGGATGGGCTCCATGTGTCTCCTCCACGCCTCTGTCACAGAGTACCTGCTGCTGTTTGGGACTGCGGTGGACACAGGAGGACATTCAGGTGAGGAGGATGTGGGTCAAGAGAATGCAACTCTGTCAGCCATTCAGCCTATGGGGTATCTGTCGATTATTTCCTTTGGACTTAAACTCAACGCCGTGTCTGTTTCTGTCGTCTCTGTCAGGTCGTTACTGGGCTGAGATTTCTGACACCATCATCACTGGCACCTTCAGACAGTGGAAGGAAGGAACCACTAAGAGTGAAATATATTACCCTGGTAATACATCACGCTGGACTGGACTAAGTAGTGGGATGTCTGCTGTCTCACATCCACAGCACCTCCTTAATTCTGCATCCTTGTCCCTCAGGTGACACCATCGTCCACGGTGTCGGAGAGGCCACGTCAGTCCAGTGGACCGGCGGGACGTGGATGGTGGAGTACGGCCGTGGTTTCATCCCCTCCACGCTGGGCTTTGCTCTGGCGGACACACTGTTCAGCACTCAGGACTTCCTCACTATGTTTTACACCGTACGGGTGTACGTCAAGGGACTGCTGCTCGAGGCCAACACGCTGCTCACAGAAGCCGGATTTTTCTGAGGCTCGGACATCAGAAATCCACCCTGTCATTACACTGAGCCACTTAAATTCACATATGTTTAACGTTGATGAACTGTGGAGCTCATGAAAGGGTATCTGAGAGCAAGCACAATCTTTCACACAACTTTTTAACCCCTAATTGCTTCATTTGTCGCCCTTCAGCAAAGGCCACTTGCGATAAAGTGTGAAAATTTGGAGGAGCTACACTTGTTTCTCAAGCTCTTTGTTTTCCTTCCAACATTTGGGAGAAGTATGCCGTGACCATAACTGCATCATCCCACACCTGCTATTTTTTAATTTTTATTTTTCCTGCATTCAAACTCCAGATGCCGAGCTTCTCACCGAGACCTCAAAAAAACAAAAACAAAACAAGAACGTACCGTCCTGACTTGACCGTTTGTCAAATTCTTTAACCTCTGAATACTGAGAAACATTGCACTAACAGGACACAAACACTACACATGAGTTTGACAAAATTTGCTCCTGAACTCAGTACTGTACGATCACAACTAACGGTTTTCACATACTTTTTAAACATCCACTGTATTTTCCACTGAGCAAAAAAACGGAAGAAAATCGAAATCTTCTGCACACGTACTTCTATTTCAGACTTGAATTCTACCGTACGATGCAAACTGCTGCTTCCGATTAAAAATCTACCATCATTGTAGCTTTTAAGACAATCTTTGTTTTCAATGGAAACCACGTGACAACTTAAATATGATTGTTCTAAGATGGAAGGATATAAATGAAAACGAGGATGAACCGAAAACACATTACTGTGCTTTGAATGATGATGTTATTTACTAAAGATGCCAAATAAATATTTTTAAGGGAAATAACAGGCAATGTTCATTCAAAGTGAAGCCCAAAATCCACACCAGCATATTTATGGTCACGATATTTGAGTGTTGATGATTTTATGTGTGTGTAACAAACGTCAATGGGAATTAGTTTAAGTAATACAATTCTGAACTGCAAATTAGAGGAACTCACACACATAGCCTTAAATAAATACTATCTATATGAGTCTATGAATCGTGCTGCATTCAGGGCACTCCTCAGTTGCTATTAATATCGGATTCGATTCTGACCTGACTGCAATAATAAACGTACAAACACCACCATGCATTAGGAGACATTTTAGGTGGTAAACAGAAGCTCAGTCAAATAACAAAACTGACCTTCTACTCCACAGGGTTACTAATAATTGAGATCAGATTTGGGGAATGGGGGAGATGAGTAGTTGTATTATTCAATAAAACAGAGCAGCAGAATAGCAGAAAGACACATCAGTCCTCATCTCCGTCTGTAAATGTCACGAGGATGCAGACAACCTGATTTGTTGTCACCATATCCATGAGAGAGAGGTGTGTGTGTGTGTGTGTGTATGTGACTCCCCACCCATCTATCCATCTGTGTATGTGTTTCCACATTATCCCGGATATGGATTTAATGTCAGCCTAACAGACTGGCCTGACCCCCGCGCCCTCCGTCCCTTTAAGCCCTTTAAAGGAGATGTATTCAGAATCGAAGACAGGCGACCCGTGCTGAAATACCAACGTAATGGGATGGACGACGGGCCTGTTTGACTAATCGCTCAGTGTCTTACAGGCCTCCTCCCCTGTGCAAATAGATGGCCTTTATGGATGAAAACACATAACCAGAGAGAGAGAGAGAGAGAGTTATTGTTGTATCTAGAGGGCTAAGATTGACACATGGAATTAGCAATCGAGACAAACACACATGCACGGTCAAGCAGTAAATTAACACAAATATTCATCACCTACTGTATTGTGTTAATTTTCTACTATTTTAGCTTATCGTTTATATTTCAAAGATGTTCTACGACGGCGTTTCCTTTTCTTTTGTATCTAGTTGGACTTGTTGCTGTTTTCGAAGTGGCCTGATGTTTTCTAAACGCTACAAAATAAAGTTACCGAGGCCACCGGTATGTGAGCGACAAACCTGACTAGACCACGTGAATTCAACAAGGCGCTAATGACGTCACGTGGTGCCCCGAAACGTGACCCGGCGCGCAGCAGTAAACTGGTTTAAACCCGCCATTAAACACGAACAAGTAGTCGTAGTCAAACCTGACGGAAATTGACGAACAGCGGGGCCTGTTGTCACGTTAATCCTTCAGAGTATTCATGGAACTCTCATATCAGTCTATGAAAATCGCTAATCAGGTCCGGGAGGCGGTAAGTGTTCTTAATATTTACGGTACCGTGTATTTTTTTTCGCTGTAATAGACCCAGTAGTTACGTGCAAAAAGCTACAAGGCAGTCGGCTTCTATTGGTTGCCTTGGTGACAAGTCAGGTGGTTCTGTTAGGCGATTTGTCGCCATCTACTGGCCGTTTTTCTCACTTCCGTAAGAAACCAGAAAGCGTATAAGAACCTGAACAGTGGGTTTTAATTCAAATTCTACAGAAGAGCCCAAAGTTTCCAAAAGATATCACATTTATCAGGATATAATCCGGATAAATCTCTTTGATATGATCCAGAATAAATAAGAATTTTAAGTGGAATACCTATAACAAATAAGGTTTACTGAGATGGATTTGTTCATCACAACTTCGATACTTATAACTTACAACTGCGATATTTATAATAAAGAGAATTTTAAGAGAATTCAAAAATACCAGATCTTTAGAAAGTAATGGATTATAAGGGTTTTTTTTGGTGTAAGGTCTGCAGAAATTATACATTTTGGATGCCTTTTCTGTGTGGCATATTCAATTATTCATGGATTACTAATCTGAAAAGCCCTTTCAATTTACTTTAACATGTATTCAATTACCACCAGTGTTTAAGGGGTTAAGCCAGTTGATGTTACTATTTCAGAAGAGTCTGAGCTCTGTCCTTTGTTTCTGTCCAACAGGACGAGATGAGGACAGAGATGAGGAAGAAGGCCCTCCTCATCCTTATCTACCATCACCTTCTGGGTCGAGGGTTGGTGACTGTTTACGTTGTCACCATTTGAAGAGCACTATTATCCAGATTGTTGCACATGAACGTCTGATCTGATTTATTTGCTTGTGTTCTGCTGCTGTTGCTTCTGTGTGTGTGTGTTCATGTGTGTGTACCTCCTGCAGCTACAAGGCTGCAGCAGCAGCTTTGGAGCAGGAAACGAACAACAGCATGAGGAAATTTGAGGTTTGTGATAACATCGACCTGGAGATGGTGCTGATGGAGTATGAAAGCTATCACCAAGTGAAGTTCCAGAAGTATCCTAAACTCATCAGAAGAACAGAAGAAACTGGTATGTGGTCTGACCCGATCACGTCCAACTACATCTGTGTAAAAACGGCATCGATAAAGAAATTAAAATGACTGTCATTTACAAAACGGATATTTTTCTGAATAACAGAGAGCATCAAGACTGAACCCCTTAAAAACAGCCTAAAATTTTAAAAAAAGCAAAATGTTGCATACATTTAATGGGACTTTTCATTTCAGTAACCCAATAAGTAATATTTGAGTATACGGCATAGAAAACGCATAAAAAGATGATAATTTCAGAAAAAAATCCATAACAGTAACCCTCTTTTTTAGGCTATGGAATATTCAAATTTTTCTTCAAAATCCAACTTCAAATCAAACTTCCGTTAGTGATTACCTCAATGTTTAAGGGCTTGAAGCAGTATGAAGTTTATTCTAGATTATAGACTGCATCAGAAGTTCACTTAATTTAACTAAATTTCTTTTCCATCCAGTGGAAAGCAGAGATGGAAGATGTGGTGTGAAAAAGAGGTGAGTGTCTTTCTGTGTCTGTGTCTCTAGTTTGAGTAGCTCTGGCTCAGAAGTTTTCAGTCACGTTTCTCTGTCTCTGAAATTGGATTTCAGTCGTTTTAACACCGTCGTTTTGTATGACTGTTCCTCCCAGGACTCCATGTTCAGCTGTGAAGCCCCTCCCCAAAATCAGCTCGTCTCAAAGGCCGCAGTCTGTCAGTGTGGTCAAGAGGCCCGACGTCAAGACAACAACCAAGGACTCTAAATCCAGCGTACGTTCAGTTGTACAAAACAAATAAACTCGCCAAGATAAAGTTATATCACCATGGTGGGGGGCGGGGGCAATCG
>OMNV01010338.1:28137-40681 GCA_900303265.1 Brotula barbata | reverse complement strand
GGGGGGGGGGACACCTTGAATAGACACGCGTGTAAGTTTTCGTGGCGTCCATAAAGAGAAGCACGACAGCACTTTAAGACTAATAAATCTCTTCATCACTCAACCACAACCACGGTGACGAAGGAGTTACACACCTGGAGGTCAAAGTTCAGACGCTGCAGCCGATCCAGTAAGATCCTCTTACTCTCTTTGGTTGTGTTGGTCACAAACTTCACAGCTACCGATGCCTGTCGTAACCTGACGGCAGCAAAAGACAGGATCAACAGCCAATTCAGAATCCGTATCATTGCACAGATTAACGTCTAAGGAAACTGGTTTTATTTTTAACCAAATGCTCTGTGGACCGTGTTGGAGGTGGTGAGGTCGTCCTTGTGTCCAAAACCAAACGAACCAAGAGACGGATGGAGAAAGACGGTGGACACCAAACTGAGCTAAGATTCGATATTCAGCGCTTTACTGCCAACGCAGCTGATAGGCATTCAGTGCAACTCTCAAGACAGGCAGAAACGGGAAATACAAGTCATAGAAAACACACGCTCAGACACGCACGTGTAATTATACAGTTAAATATAATAATTAGGGAATCGTTGCTTTTATGGTCATAATCATCCTGTGATTTTTTTGGCGAATGCCTACAAAAGAGGGAGAGTGGATTTTCAAATTGGACTGAAACACCAACTTTTTTTCACCAACACATTTGTGTGTGTGCGTGTGCGTGTGTGTGTGTGTGTGTGTGTGTGTACAGCAAATTGATTGCCAGCAGATGAGCCATAAACTTTACAACCTCCTCATGGTCAAGCGGTGTAGATAATGGATGGATGAAGTAATTAGGGACAAGTCTGTCAGCTTATTTTGGAATTTTCTGCCCCCTAGTGACCACAAATCATGGCAGCTTTAAACAAATACAAAGCCCATACCACCACCAAGGCTGAGCAGACTTCCAATTACGACACTCTCTATAAACGATGACACAGTGATTTAAATAGTGTGCGTACTTTACAGTTACCGGGAACTACAACTGCAACAACATCATAGGAACACGTATACATACACAAATATACATCTATACAGTATATATACTTCTATTTCCGCCGGCCGTACCTGTTCAGGGCTTCCTGCGCCCCAGGGACAGCAGTGTCCTCTATGTGCAGAGTTCCACTCAGGTCAATGAGCACGGCCTTCAGAGCTCGTCTGCCAGCCATGCTGGAGGCCTGCAGAGGAAGAGGAGGAAAAATATCTCAATGATGGGGAATTATTTACGGAGGACCAAATTGCTCAAAACAAGATAAATGAACACATAAATAAACAAATGTGCCAATTTAGTTCCATTTGCATTTCATAATACAGTTTGTTTTTCCAAATTTCACTTTTCAATATAATAGACCAGTTTCCCCAAACAGTTTTTTCATGATAATAGTGTGACTTCATAGTGTCAATCAACAGGAAGGGGGCGGGACTACACTGGCACACTCCGGTGAATTGTGAAGCCAATATTTCATGCACGTCATTTTAACAAAGGCGACGACCCTGCAGGATCCAGACGGTTTATTCATTTTGCTTATTTGGTTATTATCTATTTTTATAAACCTCTAAATACAAACAGTCTGCTGTAAATGGGGCTTTACTCAGCTTACGCTTTCATAATAATTTAATATTTTAAAGATTACACGCACATAATCATAATTCACATCAGTAGAAGGTTACTGCTGATTACAACTGATTATTGAACAGTTTGTCCCGGGAAGTACGAGGACGGATTTTATGAGGGATCGTATTTGTCTGTATTTTATTTGACGCAAACTGTGCGATTCTGTTATTTAGACATGCTTGGATTTCTGTTGTGTCGTTGCTACAACATTTAAGATGCAGGATGTCAAATTTTGGGACTGGACGTTTCTCTTGTGTGGTGCAGCAACTTATTGAATCCTCATATATCTGATATATATCAACGTGTGATTTTGTCTGTTCTTGAGAATCCTTAAATTCAGCTGCCTGGTCTTAATCATAGTTTCTCACCCACAGTTAGTCATCTATGACACACATGATTACATCTGTCTAAGTGTGGATTTAATATGCACTGAGTAACGCTCATTAACTGAGGAAAGCTACAGTTGTATGGTCTTAAGAACTAAGATGATTCACTTCCTGTCAACCCCCATAGAACCACCATTGTGTCACACTGAACAACACAAAAGCACAGTTTGTATGTCTGGACTCAACACTGGGTAAAAAAATTGGGGTTGATGCCTAATGCGAGTGGTGATTGACCCTGCACAAATAACAAGAAAATATAACAATTCCATTCCATCTTGAATTCTTCAAAGACGTGTAATTTTCATTTAAAGCTAATTTGAAACTAACATTCAAAAGTTTAAGGTAGGACAGGGGTGAAAGATAGTATAGGTAGAGACAAAATAGAAATAGATTAAAATAAATAAAAATTAATATAGGTAAATATTGAATTATCATCAAACTATACACTCGGACTATATACACGCTACACACCTTTCACATACTAATATAGGAGACATTTGGAAATGTGGACAGATGTGGATATGAAAATACACGAGAATACAGAAATACGAATTGAACAGAAAACTTTTCAACAAAAACTATTCAACTATACTTAACTACAGTATATTCATACATACTTAATACGTAGCAAAAAAGTGTGAGGGTTAAAGTGTGTGTAGCTACATGTAAATGTTTACATGTTACTGTCTTTTGCAGCCGCCCTTTCTAAACCCTTGAGCCTTTACAAGTATAAACACATATACACACACAAACACATACATTTACACATTCACTCACACACACACACACACACACACACACAATAACCAGCAGGGAATCTACGTTTTTGAATGTCAATAGTTCTGTTTCATAAAAGCTTTAAATATGCTCTAACTCAAGCCAAAAACGACGACCAGCAATCACTGAGAAACAGTTTGAATTCGTGTAATATTTACTATTATTTAATGTATAAATTAAGTGGACATACAGTGTGGATTTTACCGCGCTACTATCTCACCACAACATCAGTCGTTCCATAATACCGCATACCCTCGCGCACACACCCCCCCCGCACGCGCGCACCTCCCCACACCTCCCCACACTCAGTGCATAGCGATTCACGCATATCAAACGACATCGCGTTCACGCTTGTGCAGTTATAAATCAATTTAATTGTGCGAACAGCCCAAAAATTATACATTTATCAAAGTGCTCACCTTCAACTGCTGCAGAATGTACTACTTCCTTCGGCGCGTCTTCTTCTTCTTCTTCTTTAAACTTTAAAGTGATTGGCAAACAACGAAGAGATGTATTACCGCCATCTACCGGTCAAGAGTGTGAACTGGTATTTTTATTATAAATATAAACAAAAACAAAAACAACAATCAATGTATTGTTATCATTATTATGTTTTTTTATCGATTATTATTTTTGTTCTAATTATTATTGTTATTCTTCTTCTTATGATTATTATTATAATTAGTAACAATAATGTTACTGGGCCTTCTGGAGTGTTCAGGTTGATTTACTATATTTATAAAATATTCTTTAAGGATAAGAAAAAACACAGGGACAGAAGCATACTGATGAGAGTCTCTCATACCTTCTCATATGGTGACTAACGCTGCTGCTCAAAGTTTGTGTACTTTGTTTTTGCATAAATATTCTGTGGCTGTCTCACCTCAGACAACTGGAAAATATTATTGATTAAAGTCATAATAAGCTTTAAAATAAAAATGAGGCCAGAGATATCACTCCCTAAAAAAAACAGAAATCTTCGGCCTGCATTATGTCGTATATTTAACGACAAATCAAAGCCACAAAAAAAAAAAAAAAAAAAATCCAGACAGGAAGAGCAGATCCTGTGATCGCTTACAGGTTTTACCCAGAAGGCCCTTCTAAACTCTGACTAATCGTAGATCAAACTGGCTTTACTCTGCAAATCTGTCCGATAAACATATGCTTCCAAATCCAGCACATCCTTTTTAATGCTCACCACAGTTCTGAATATTTAGGATCTGAACTAGTGTTATTACAGCATTTCACAGGCTTAGTAGGGATGCAAATGTGATAATTCACAACATATGGGGATTATTAATGAAGTGGAGCAGACAGTGGGCATGGAAATATATCAATACTTCCACGCAGCAGATGAATGGATGAATGTGAATGTACACTATGTCAATGTGTTACTCAAGGTGCTGGTGATAAAGGGAATCATGAACTAAGTACTTAGTTATAATCCTTAATTTGTCTTGTGTTACGGTGGCATTATTTGAAGTAATTTTGTTTTCATGCATATTTGTATTGGAATTTTCATAAATTGCATCTGAGTTCACATTCCCGGAAAAAAAACATATTTTTTATTTTATTTATTCCTGCAACACAGACAAAGTGTTTTTTACTCATCCAAACTTTTAAATATTTTTGGAATGGCATGCCGTTATTGTTCCCTCGTTCCATCTAATGGTTTCCTTCACTCCTACGCAGAGATTAAAACGACAATGCCAACGCCATTAAAATGTAATAACACATTTATTTCAAGACAACATATGCTGAAATGGTGTTTGGTGTATTTAGAGATCTCATATGAAACTACAACAAAGGTACATCTAATTGGTTTGAGTTGTTTTGCAGTATTGCTTAATAAAAAAAATTCTTGCACAAGCAGAAACTCAGAACAGAAAAGTAACAAAGATTATGGAGAACACCGTTTCTACAAAACCTTCAAAGTAAAAGTACTTAAAACTGCTGTTATACCCTTAAAATAACATACACATTAAAACATAAGTAAACCTATTATCCAGGCCTAATAGATAACAAATTGACGATCTCAGTCAACGTTACCAAGTACCAGTAATACTTGTCACATGATAAATAATGATAATGAATTCAGTCCAACAGATTCCCTTCAAGGCGTTCAAAACAAAGACATACACAAAAATGTGAAACAATGATGGGGCTGTGACAATCGATTATCTTTTAAATAATCACCCCACCCATTAATTTGAGTTGTTTATATTTGTATATGTATATACTGCCAATCTAAAATACATCATCATAATTCATCTAATCTGATTAGGGTAAAATAGTGGCAATTAAGGCAGACCAGTAAACGTTGTACTGACACTTTACGATCTGAAGACGTGCTGTGACGTACGTAATGATGCGTCACATTTTTTGTGATCTAGTAGTGAAGAGAGCGTGGATATCTATCGATTAGCTAAAATCTTGATCGATTTATAAAAATGATTGTGTAGTCCTGTTATAATGATGCACTGTGACAGCCCTTGGTCTCAAATGTTGTTTCTTTCCTGGAGTGTGTACTTGAACGTTGTTTCCGTGTTCCTTGTCTCTTGTGCAAAATGTTTTCCCACCCTGCTGTCAACTAAGACAAATGACAAACAGTTCAGTCCAAGTGTAGTGTATTGGTGTGTGGGTGGGTGTGTGTGGGTGTGTGTGGGTGAGTGGGTGTGTGGGTAAGTGTGTGTGTGGTCCTCTGGTTCCGTTTTGGTTCTCAGTGGACTCACAGCCGTCCGTCAACCAAATAGCAACAACAGCACAATACAGACTGTGTTCACTATAATTAAAGGCACTGTGAAATAAAGGGGGAAGCAACAAATCAGCAAGTGACATTTTTTGACAAGGCTTGACTGATAAGTTCTACGCCTATCATACGGTATTGCTTATCTGTATATAAATAAAGCAATATCTACATAATTTTGGTGAAATGTAACTATTTATTTTTTATTGTACTGTGTTAACTTGATTGATGACTGGGCCACTAAATGGATATTTCTGGGGGAAAAAAACAGAAGGAAAGTGGCCTCCTGACCTCTCATGACTGTCCGGACAGAGCGGATGAGGTTGAGGACCTGGGCTTTGACCCCTGGATCATCTCCAAAACCACCAACTCCCTGGTCAACACCCCAACCAACTGGAAAAGGAAAAAAGAGAGACAGAAGAAAGGGTTTGAGATTAGTTTTGATTTGAGATAAGAGGAAAGTTAAGGGGAAAATCTCTTGCTTTGTGTTCTATTATCACACATAAACAGCTACAAAATATAAAACAAAGTGGATAAAAACTACTGTAAACCCATCTCAGATTCATGAAATCCCAATCTGTAAGGCAAAAAGGCAATTAATTTTAGACTTTTCTCTGTCCACAACATGTAGACAGGGATTTCAAAAATACATATGGAATATTTCAATACAAAAGTGAAGATGGCTCATCATCATCTTTTACTCAAAACATTATGACTTTATTCTCATAACGTTTCCTCTTTTGTCTCAAATATGACATTACTGTTGTTGTGATATTTCAGTAATTTATTGTGTCTATTTTGTAGAAGTTATGATTTTTAAAAGAAAAACAGCCTAAAATGTATAAGTTTCCCCAGGATGCATCCTTCAATTTTCCATCTTTGGAAACGCTGGGCCTTCCACTGGAATATCAGACAAAACTTTGCAAAAATGGACCTGCTGATGTTTACCTCAGGTGCTTAAGTTAGTGGGGTACAAATCCTTTTTTTTATCCCAGAATTGCATTAAACTGTTACACTCTGAGGTGACCACAAATGGACCAAATGTTGTTAAGATATCAGGATGAATTTGAGTGAAATTTGTAAAAGTTATTTGTAATCAACACATCTGGAATAAACAAAAATGTTAAGGATATCAAAAATACAAGTTAATGGATATTATAATGGGTTTTTAGGACACTCTAAAATCAAGCCTTCTGTAAAAAAAATTGTGAGATTTTTCTTAGTAATATACTCAATCATTAGTGAGTTACTACTGTGAAAAAACATCACTTTTTATATGGCTTGCCCTTCAATGTATTAACCCGTTCATCTAGACGAGCATTTCTAGATACTTTTATTGTATTATAGATGAAATTAACTAACATGCTGCTGTTAGCTACAAACAACGCCTTATTTCAACAAACCTGGCAGCGTTTAGATTATAGACCATAACGATAAACACTCACTTTTGCTGAGAAATCTCTCCTCGTGCAAGACTGCGACGGCATTTGTGCATAAAATAGCGGTTTGGATGAGAGAATACAGAGTAAACGCCATGCTGGCAACTTCTTCTTCTTCTTCGCCTTTTCCTTCTGCCACTACCCGCTGATGCCGGAAACAGGAAGTCGAAGTAGCGCCACTGACGTGGACTATGTCTACTTCAAAATAAGGGCTCGCTTCGTAGATTCCTCTGCAGGGATTAAGTGGACATCTTAAACAAAAGGCAACTTTGATGATTATGACCCCCTGTAGGTCAGTTTAGGAAATTACATCTCATTTTATTTTAAATTTGTTGTAGTCAACAGCCAAGCGTTTTCAAAGACAGAGAGAAATATTTGTGGGTGCATTTGGGGGAAATCTACGGAGCCCCTTAGCATTTATAATAATGCAAATCTTAAGGGAAGTTAATAATGATATACAGTAGCTTAACAATAATCTTAACAATAATAACAATACAATAAACAAATAATACAAATAACAATAATAAAATACCTTCAAAGACTGCTCAATTTTCCATTAATTTACATGTGTTTAAGGTCTTAGATTATTGATTTTCATATCAATGACATGATTAAGGTCACGATACATAGCTTAATAGCTATATATACAAATACAATTAGTCAGACAGGACATTATTTTGTGGATTGATGAAATAATTAATCAGTGATGTAGAGATATCAAAATAGTTTGATGACAACATAATAAAAGTGATCAGGACGAAACTTTTTTGACAGCAAGAGGAGATGATGGGAGGATTATTTTGAGAAACTTCCTTATTTTGTCACAATCTTTGTTTATCATTTTGTGATCTCAGTAAAATGTCAAGGTAATTACATTACTTTTTTGTAATCGTAAAAAAGATAGAATGAAAAGAAAACTGATTTTAAATAAAGTCTGATATGAAGTAAAAAAAATAAATAAATAGCCGCAGTTGATTGGGAGAACATTTTTAAATACTTCATTCATATTCATGAGACATAATAAGGGTTGTACTTTTCATTAAGATTGCAAATCGAATCAAAACTGTAAATCAAATAAAGCGTTTAACTATAAATGATTTTTTAATTTTATGCTGAGAAGGAACGTTGGCATGACTGGATCACCCCAACAAAACATCAGCTTCAAATTAAACAAATATAAACACATCAGTGTTAAAAATTAAACATTTAATGGGTCAGTTATTTTAAACTATATATTAAATAATCATAGTTTTAGTTAAGAAGAAATTATGAAACATGGGTATTGTATAGACTTTTAATTTATGCACATAAATAGTAGAGAAACTACAAGAACATATTTAAATACATTTGCATTAACAGTTTATAATGATAACATTTCCCCATTAAATGACAACTTTATTCATTCATTTCATTCATCAGTTTGGGTGAGTTCTCATCATCATGACGTCTCTTTTCTTTTTAACATTTTAATAAATAATATTTTCACAATTGGGCTCCGTGGCCCTCGTACTTAAATAAATGGACAAACAAACACACAAATTGACTGTGAACTTTAGGAATCTTACTTAAGTAATTTTATACAGTCTGATGTGATAATTTACAGGCAGATGTACAACACTGTCTTCATTCCAGTCTTTTGCTCCTTGTGATCCACACAGAGGACGACAAATACACACAATTGGTCTTTAAATTTCCACCAAAACACATTTTTTAAAGATAGATTAAATTATGTTCACTTTTGTGGACGGCTGGAATGCGAATGCGAATGTGAAAATTTGCCTGGCAAAACGTGCACTTGGCATAAGATCAATTTTCCTTCAATGTGCTCTTGAGCAAAGAATTTCAACTACAGTTGTGTAAGTGGAAATGCTCAGTGGTCAAAACCTGGTTAAATTGCAACGTAAACTAAACGGATAGATCTGATGCAAGGTGATACTCTAAGGTAAAGTAAAGAATACTGTATGATATTTGAACAAATTTTTGGAAACCATCGGACATTAACACTGTTTGCATTGCACCGTTAAAGGTTAAAACCCAAATTAAAACCACGACCGAAAGCGCTTCACTTTGTTTTGTATTGGTTTTGTTCTTCATCTGGCTTTTTCAAAATCAGGCCATCCAAAATAACAAGCTCAGATATTATCAATCATCTCATATCTTCAGTAATGACTGATTATGATTAGCGTTGTTTTGGTGAATAAACACTGTTAGACATGATAAGAGAGATCCCTTTGGGATCAAATCTTGACAACAAAATATAAAAGTGGGAATGTTGAGTCTCTGGTGATTCCACAGCAACAATTAAAACAATCACAATCTTAGGGTGACGTTTGTCCTCATCCAGTCTTCTGTATGTACATTTGGACCAGCAGCAGCAGAGAGGGAAACATCAGTACACATGCAGTCTGTACCAGTGACTCTCCTCTTTCATTAGTGCTGAAAAGTTTGTCTCCAGCTGCGTTCCTGGTTTCCGTCGAGAGCCCTCAGAATGTTTAAACTTCACATATATCCGGTGGCTACTTTGGGCCTGCGCAAGGAAAGCTTCATTCAGCTTCACCTACAGCTCCCTTCTGCCCAGCGTTTGATTCTCTTTCAGTTCAGACAGTTTTGGAAGGGGAACCTTTGGAATGGATCTTCATTACAGGTAGGAAAGTTTTAACCAGCCTGCTAATGTCACTTTCAGCTGGATCACACTTTTTAGGGCTATAAACAGAGACTGGAGAAGAAACAGCCAAAATCATTGTCCTCAGAAACCTTACATTTGATCCTTGTGTCTAAATGTAAGAATTTCTATATACAGGCTTTCATCTTCCTTCATGAGTGCCACTGTCTTTTTGTTCATTCATTTGATTTTGTTCCTCAGACTTTTTGGCAGCTTCTTCCTATGTCTGAGTCTGTGAAAACAGAACAAATTGCCCAACATTAGTCCCGTAATACAGTTCTGCATTTTTAAATACATATATTCTTAATAACCATTAAAACACAACATCTGACCTGACAGCTGCTCTAGAGATTTTCTGTCTATTGTTATTATCATCATTGCTATCTTACTGCCTTATGTTGCCTAAGCCGAGTTGGCCGATCAAATAATGTAAACTGTGACCAGAGGCAAAAAGTAACAAATGATGGCCTGAATTATCTGTTAAGTAGACTTAATTCACAGGAATAACTAATTGTCAAATGATGTTAAAATATGTGAGTCTGTCCCCCTCTTAGGGGCATTCGTATATTTTGCTGTTTGTTCATCTAACAGAATCAAGAGAATAATATTCACCGTTTAGCTACTTGTTGAGGTGGGAAGTGATCTTCTCTTTTCTGATGATGTTTGCATACGGAATCTGAAAGGCAACGGAGCGAGACACAAATAACATTCAGTCAGAAAAGGATGTGATTCCAAATCTCTGCAAAATTTGCCACCGAATACAATGTGACGATCAAGACAAAGCACACAATTTGCCTTAAGCGACAACCTAACCTGAGAATGGCTGCGGCTGCAGTTTTGATATCATGATCCTAGTGAGCAGCTGTGGTATGATACACTTAATTAATTACATTTCTCAAACGTACTTTGATGCACACATGTTTGTTATTCATACGACTAATTTACGCTATCGGGTGTTGGAGCAATATAATAGAAATTTTGAGTATGAAAAGAATAAATTTGAAGGAAAACCTTTTTTTGTGAAATTAAATCAACATTGATTCAAGATGACACTTGGTAAAAAAGTCTGAGGGGTGAGGGAGTGAAAAGTTTTCCTAAGCAAAATATTTGTAATTCACAGCAGCAAATCACAATGCGGAATACTGCAATTCTCTTGTATTCTTTTGGATGTCTATGTGAAATTAGAGTGCCATTACACTTTGTTATATCACAGACAGATCCATCTGTTTGTCCCTGTCATGTGCGTCACTTTTGAAAGCTTTCACATTTATTTGTGTCTGTGTGTGTTTTTTTTTTTTGTTTTGTTTTTTTCGCGTCTTCGTGCACGTTCGGGCTCGTGACTGTATTTGAATGCCTGCCTGCAGTCGTGTTTGTGTGGTCATATGAACATAATGTGTACAGTGCTGCGCGGGCGTGAAAGCAAAGACAAACAGCGTCTGTCAGCGGGTGTGCAGCTGCTCAGCTGATTGATGTGGACAGAACTGCTCAGACGGCTGCAAAGAAACTTTTCACCCATGAAAGTCAAACAAGATGATTGTTTCTTTTCTACCTGATCACACACAAACACTGTCCAGTACAGTCGAATTGAAAGATTTATTGTTCAAATCTATTTTAAGTCTCATTAGAAAGGTCTTATTTACATGAATCCTCCATGATGTATTCCTGTTTGTTTTTTGGTGCTGTCACCTTTGATTTGATTACTTCTTTTTCAATCTGGAACTGTATTTTAATGAACAGTCCTTCGTAAAGGGGCTTAATTATGTTTGGATACATTAGCAAACTCTCTAAAAGGAAGAAGAAGGCTTTGTGGGTGTGAATCTATAAAATGATTTCTTGTATCTTGTATAATCATGTAAATGTATCATTACTCATCTCACCATCTGTAACTGTTGAACCATCTCCTCTCTGTAGGCGAGCTCTCGCTTCATCTGGTCTTGGAAATTATCTGAAATTGGTGTAAAGAGAAGAAAACACAAAACTAGAGTTATTTACTCACGACGGGGAGATGGGGGCGTCTGAAAGTTTCACCGGTAAAACAGAAAGAGAGAGGAAGGAAGAGAACTGAAGGAGAAACAGAAGGAAAGATGAAGATAGACAAGAGAAAAGCAGGGAGGAGGAGATGAAGGAGCACCCGTCCTTCAGGAAGAGGAGGACGGTCTAAAAAAGGAAGAAGGAAAGTGAAAAATGAAGGTGAGAGAAAATGTACTCACGAAAGACGGGAAAAGGGGAGGTGCCCTTCAGAGCGTGAAACTCCTGCTCCAACCTCCTCCTGAAGTCAATCTGCTCCAGGAGAACCTTCTGCAGCTCCTCTGCGGGAGCAAAAAGAAGCAGACATTTTGAACCAAATCAATTAAAGTATATTTTAAAACATGGATGATAAGTGGTGGGGAACAGGGAACAATGTATTTTTATTAAATGATATCTACAGTATGTAAAAGGGTTTTTTCTTTTTTTTAAATTAAATCAAACTGAAACCTTTTTCCATGTTCTCCACATCCTTCTTCAGTGAGACCGGAGAGGAAGCACCTTGACTTTGATCACCTAAAATACAGAGATATTCTAATGTCAGATTTGTGTCAAAAACATGAAATTATCACACATTATTATTAGTAACATTATATTGACAGGATACAATTGTTTCTGTGTTTCTTTTAACGTCTCAAGGCCAACAGAGGCTATTATGATTATGACATTTATCACTAAAAAGAATTTACAGCCAAACAGCATTTTTTTCCTTTACTTTACATTTGGTGTTATGGCAGGTCTGGTCTGCGCACTGTAAAGAGCAAGAGTTGTCTGCCAATGCAGTGCAATCATAACACAATATTCCACAGCAAATTACACATGTATACAAGACATTATTATATATATATATATATATATATA
>OMNV01010338.1:15285-28117 GCA_900303265.1 Brotula barbata | reverse complement strand
TATATTTTATGGATTATCACAATCACAATTTCAGTCTTTGTTTATATTTTCCTATTTCCTCTCAGAGTTTTTGACGAGCCAAGCGACAGCTGTTTCATTTGTCAGGCCTGTCTCTGGTGAAGCCGTCTTACTGTAGCTCCCTCTGTGGCCTCTGGATGTCAGTGTAACATTATGGAATCAAATGAACTCATCAAGCGGTATCAAGATTTTACCGCATCTGTTCATATTGTTTTCCATTGACGAACGAGGAGATTTTTTTTTTTTCTTCAGAAATTAAAGCATTTTTTCCAATTTCACTTTTGGGCATTTCTGCTTTATCGGATGGGAAAAAGTAGGTAAAGCAAGAGGGATGACATGCACCAAAGGGCCTGGGCTGGAATTGAACGCAGGCTTCTGCATTCAATGTGATGCGGCACACCACCCAGTGAGCTGCCCGGGCAACCAGAAATTATAACAGCTTGATATGTAGATGCACAAACGGAATTATTCAATCATCATTACACTTTATGTTTCCTAACGTAAATCGCATATGGAATAATCAATGTAGTATTTATGTTTTATTACAGTTACAGTATCTTTCATTAGTGCTGTTACTTATTTGTCTACTTGTTGCTTTAAGCATTATATCTTTCTCTTCTGACATTCTATTTTCAGATTTATATGCTGCCCTGAGTGTCTGCATTGTGACAATGAGGCATTAAATGCCTTAAATGGAGCAATCCAGCACAACAGATATGTATAATCTCTCTCTCCTTAAGTTATGTCCCGGCTCCTTAGCTTCACTATGCTTAGAGAGAGAGAGAGAAATACAGAGCGAGAGATACAGAGAGAGATAGAAACAGGAGTACATAAGAGAGAGAGAGATCTCCCCTTCTCTCCTCTCCTTTCACTCTCCTCTCTCTGTCTCATTTGACAAGCAAATTTGCAGACAGTGCCCGAGGATAACAACCTCGTTTGACAGTCAATTAACCGTGAATAGTCAAAGCCAAGGCGGTTTGCATTACATAAATGGAAAATTAGATTATTTTTTCTCCCTAGAAACAGAGGGAGAGTTTAAAGACAGTGGAGGGGGGGGGTGGGACTCGGAGGAATCAGGCCTTCTAATCACGTAGAGCTTCCCACCGCCCAGGGAGACGTTTGGCAATCAGGGGAAAGGTGGTCTCATTTAATTTGTTTCGTGTAATTTTTCGAAATACATTATACATTATGCGCAGGGATCATTACGGTGTGTGTGCGTTAGGGGTTGAGTGAGGGAGGGGGGTAGATATAAATGTTGGCACAGATGTCATAAAGCACTTTTAATGTCTTCCTGACAGATATAAAAAGGCAATAAGCTGTGATCTTTTTCAAACGGGAAAGGGGTTTTTTGAGCTGAGGAGGGAAAAAAAGGCAATTATGTCGGCAGTGATATGGGTCTAGGATGGAGATTGCCGGCGCGGCTGCTTATCTCTGAGCTGATGTTTTCTTGTTGAACTATAACGGCCCCCCTAAGAGTAACAGCGCCGGCGACAACAGCGCTAAAAAGAAGACACACGTCAGAGCTGCAGCAGCAGCTTTGCACCGCTGTTTCATCCATCTGCGTATTTATATGAGCCCCTCAAATGCATAATCCGAAAGGAGGAGGAGGATGGAGAATTAAGAAGTATTAATGTAGTAGTTACATTTTTTTCAAGATGACAATTATTTACATCACTGTGATGAAATGTTTCTTTCATTATTAAACAAATAATAGACTGAAAAATAGATTGAAGGTAGACATGTCGCTCTACAGTGCCGTTGATGCAAGTTTATTGTCCTGTCCTCTTTTGGAAGTGTCACTTTTGTATTTTACAGGATTCAGAACCTTTATTATTACATCCTGTTGTACAAGTATAAGAGAGTAAATTTACATTCTGGCTCCTCTGCAAGCGGCCTATACAAAGAGTAATAAAGAACAAGAGTCAAGAAAAGTAACAATGAGTCGTATGAATAGCATAAGTCTTATAAATGGAACATATGGAATGTATTAATATTGTACACAATGTGTACTGTATGTGTATGGCTGTGCCAACAATCTGTTCCTCATTAACTGTTCAACAGTTTGGTGCCTTTATGCAAAAGTTCCCTTCTTACAAATTTCATTTTGTTTAGCTTTTACTCTACCTGGACAGATGTTAACATTGCCTAGTTTTGTTCCCGACAAATGAACAAATGATTAAACAAAGATGATATCAATATCCATCCTAGATATGTGTATATATATTGCCAAAGCCTTGATCAAGTGTAGTTTTTTATTATATAAATGAATATATGTTTGCTGTAGTTTTATTTAATCATATGTACTCATCTATAACGCATAAGTATGGCAAAACTGAAATATAATTCCAAAAGTTACGCATTGAGCGTCGTTGCTTTTGTTTAATTTTGTGTGTTCAATATAAAGATGTGATGAAAAACTAGGCGAGGCACATCTTTAAATATGAAATCCAGCAAAATCTATTCTGACCTCCTAGTAATTACAATTAGGTTATAATTGTGTTCTACTCTGTTTAGGATTGTTTTTTTCAGCTGAACTACAACCAATGAATGAGGGGAAAAAAGGAAAACGTAAAGTACGTATTTGTACCTGAATTTTCCCTCCAGTAGTCCGGCGCTGAGGTCTCACTCTCCGGCACAAAGAAACTATTTTGCTCTTTGTTTTCATCTGGGAGAGAGAGAGAGAGAGACAGAGGGTAAGGTTCATTGATTGAGCTGGTTATCCGGACACATGGAGATAACTAAGTGTGTGCATGGTTTGTAGTTTGTTTGTGTGCGTACTGTGTGGGTGTGTGTGTGTGTGCGTGTGTGTGAGCGTGTGTGTGTGTGTGAGCAGAACACATTTTCTCCAGCAGAAAGGGTCAGACAGGGAGATGAGAGGAGCAAATGAAACGTCACAGGAATATTAGCCTCACAGGGACGCAGAGACACTATAAAACCACTCAGTCAGACACTAAATGAAACAAAGATGTTGTAATATAACCGAGTCAGACGTCTGATGAAACGGATAGTGTGTAACAGTTTGGTGAAATAGATCGAATAATGCTATTTGACGAAACGACGTGTTCAAACATTTAATGAAACAAAGAGAAGAGAAGTGGCAAGAAACTACTGCAAATATTACATAAAACAAAGACATTTTTGGAAACTATGGATAAAAAAGTTTGTTTTTGGAAACGCTTACTAGAGTGCAAACAAAATACAAAGCATTTTAACTTTTGCAGCAAGTTTTGCAGGATGGAGGATACATCGTACAGAATGATTTGGTGATTGTTTTGCTGTGGGAAACAGCACTGTTTGGGTCAGAATTAAAAAAGAATATTAAAAAATATCAAAAAAAAAACAAAAACAAAACTGTATAAAACACATCTACACTCACCAGAAGTGGAGCTGTCTTTGGTTGCGTATGCAGGTAATCCCTCATCTCTGTTTTTGTGAACCTAGGACAAAGTGAGAAAAAAATGTAGTGTTTTAGCAGGTGTTGTCATGCGCGATAATGAAATAATAAAACAGCAAATTTTTAGTCCTATGACGCAGAAGGGTTTGCGTGTCCTCTGAACAAATTAGTCATTAGCTTGTACTGTACATACCACATTTCTATTGATTTTGTTTCGTTGTTTTCACGAGGTACATGATAAAATTTTGACATAAAAATTTTAAGATAAAAAATCAATTGTTTCTCAGATGTACAGAGAGCCTTTTTTGACAGATAAATTAATTCGGTCTGCTCACTATAACTGTCCCTCCTCCTCTTTCTCTGTCTCTCTCTTTCTGTGTCTCCGGTTAATGCGGGAGTCGACAGGTTAAAGATTAGAGTTGCCCTAACAGGCGGCGCTGACAGAGGGTGAACAAACACACCGTGGCCATTAAACAATCCACGCCTGGGCCTATTAGCCAGGATCAGAGTGGGGTGACTGTTTCAATTTCTGCAGGGACAAACCAGCCTATCAATCTGCTTATGCAGATCACATCACCGCCTGACTACAGCGCCATTTAAATAATAATTAGCTAAAGTGGCCTAAGGGGATATTTACGTTTTTGTAAGCCGGGTCCTCTCGGTGAGGTGGGGTGGAGCTGGAGAGAGGGAGGCTGGCAGGAGGGGAGGCAGGCAGACTGGGGGACTCCTGCTGGATGCGGTCCGAGGAGGAGGAGGGAGGGGAGGTGCTGGGATACACACTGCCACTCCCCCTCTCCTTCCCCCTCTCCTCTCCGGCACTGTCACTCAGCGCAGGGAGGTAAAGGTTGGCTTGAGTCTGTGATGGTTGGCTCGCAAAGCTCCCTTCCTCCTCCTCTTCATCCTGCTTCGACGACTCCACGTCCACCTCCCCGTCCTCCTCGCTCTCCCCTCCCTCCGCTTCTACCTCTCCTCCGCTTTCACTTCCATAACTACAGCTGCTGCTCGGCGATAGCCTCTGGTGACGTTCTGACCCAGAGACCACAAGCCCAAAGTCCTCATCTGTTGTCCCAGCAACTCTGGTCCCATTGCTGTGGAGTTTGGCGATGCTCTCGGCATCCTTGACGACGGGGCGGAAGGCGGAGCCGTAGCTTGGCTTTCTAATTTGGAGATTTGGAGTGTCTAGTAGTTTGAGCCAGCCCTCCGATGTGACAGGGCGAAGGTCAGAAGTCACTGTCGGGCATTCAGGGTCAAACAGCCCAGATCTGGTAGTGTTGGTTCCAGTACCACCTCCCATGGTTGTGCTGACACCACTACTGTTGGCAGCTACAGCTCCAGGCTCTGTGGGATCTGCAAGATCCAGGAAGGCCTGTCTGAGAGAGGGGTTTTCTGTCAGAGAGGAGAGGGCGCCAGGCTGAGGCTGGAGGTAGGTAGGAACAGGAATTCCCCCCGCCGCCCTTGGGGGCCAAAACATACAGAAAGGGGGATAAAAAGTGTCTTTACGGCCTGGCCACAGGAGACCTGACAGCCCTGCGCCTTTCTGCCCAGCAGAAACATCGCTGTCCTCTTTTTTCTGCTGGCAGAGGCCAAAGGCTGGGAACGAGTATGGTGATGGAAAGAGTGACGTGGGAGGAAACTTCTGCAGCATACCAAAGCCTTTACTGGGGACGGGAATGACAGGGTAGCTACGTGGTGTCTTACGGGGTGACAAACTGTCCCCATCCAGATCCTCTTCATCTTCAAATCGGGTTCTCTTCTGAGCACCCAAGTCAGGACCCATCATGTGAGGCATCACGGAACCTGAAAGAGACTTTACAGGGCCCATGGAGGAACAATGACCCGAAGAGGGCAGCGCCCTCTTTCGGCTGCCCCCGTTGAACATAGCTTTGACATCTTCCCATGCGAAAACTAACTCATCAGGTGGGTGTTTGTCTGACAGCTTGAGGTGACGTCGCCAGGAATTAAAGTTGGCGGCGTCGGGCTGGGTGTACTTGGCATCTGGAGTGCGGTGGGAGTGGAAAATGAATTTATTTGGGGAGAAGTACATGTTGCAGAAAGAGCACTTGATGCACTTGGCCCTGGAGCTGTTGTAGCGTGCTGGGATGAAGTTACCACGGCAACCCCAAGCACATTCGTGCGTTACATCAAACGCAAAGTTGTCGGGTAGCTTCGGCGGTGCGTTCTCACCCAAGAAGGACTTGCAAAGGCGCTCAGCTTCACGCTTTGTGATCATACCACAGCGGCGGGATGAGATGGGCATGGCTCCGGCCCGACGGAGGATCTCCAACTGCACTGGAGTGCACTGGACACACGTGATGCCCAACGCCACCCGACGATTATGAATCTCATTATAACTGTAGTTCTTCAGTAATGTGTTGGAAATCTGTGCCAGGCAAAGTCTCTCGTTGTTATCAATGACCAGCGATACAATGGGAACCCCATATAGGATGACTTGGCCAACCTGGTTGGGCTTGAGGGGTGAGGAGGAAGAGGAGGAAGAAGCGGAGGAAGATGAGTGATGGTGGGACGATCTGGGTGGAGTCAGGGGCTCTTGCTGGTATGGGCCTGTTGTACTCGCCATGACAATTTCGGTCGAACTCGGATGATGAGTCTTATCCATGATGAGAGGAAAACCGGAGAATGACCTGTGTGGAAAGAAAGAAAGAAAGAAAGAAAGAAAGAAAGAAAGAAAGAAATATAAACATTTCTGCAAACACTGTGGATATTTATCTGCTACATGTTTAAATAATATAAATAATATTGTTTTCGGACAATGTTTTTTTCTGAAAAAAAATCTATTCAGACCCAGATTTTCTTTTAAAACTACATAAAAATGGGAACATAATACATTTTGAAGAGTTTCACTGCAAAATGGAATTGCAATCATTCAGGCATAATAATTTAACAGAAAGGGTTACTATGTGTACTGTGTTTATTTGACAAAATTACAAACCTTTCTTTTCTATATTTCAGAAATAATTTATCAAGAATTCCAAACAAATAATTTAGTTTCCAGAAAAGTCAATCCAACCTTGTGGAGTATATTTGAATAGTGAGTCTTCCGTTCAAATGTGTGAATTGTTTTGAGCTGACACTAAATAACGAAAGGTAAATGGAGCAAGTATTATCAATACAAGATGTATAAAAACTTTGATAATGAATACTATTGCAACTTTTTAAAATAAAGTTTACGGTAAAATAAAGGAAACCTCATCAAAAATAGTAAGATCTCAGTGATATAGCAATAAATACCATGTGAATAAAATTGTTAGAAAAAAAATTCAGAAAGGGAAATCAGGACAACTTAGCAAATCACAAATAGCTTTCTTACTTACAGGCCTTTGTTTGATTCATTTGTATAAATGCAATCATTTTTCATCTAAATGTTGCCATGTCATTTCAGAAAAATGGGCCCTCTTGTGAGATATTTACACTTTAATGTCTAGAGTACCGCTCCGGCTTGACTTAAGTTATATATATATATATATATATATACGCACACATTAACATTATTACTTCCACATTTATTTCAACAACAACCACTTTACATTTGTAATATTACACCTCATTCTTGCTTTGTGTTCTGGATTGAAATGTATCTATTTAATTACTTAATATTTATTCACAACAACGGTGTCCTGTACAACATAAATATATCCTTATCACACAATTACTATATGTTATTATCAATATTGTAAACATTTTTGCAGCACCTGATTGTCTGGAAATATTTGTGGTTGCCTAGTATTTAAGTAACATGACATTTGAAATTGCTGGAGAAACTGTTATTAAATTCGTCTGTTAAAATTATTGAATAGTGGAGATCTGAAATTGTGACATTAAAAATATAATTGATATAGTTTTCTCTGATTTTAGGTGTTTATTTCAATATCCTCTTGTGTAAATGTATAATCATTACTTAGCCCAACAAAGCGGTTTTCATCAGCACAGGACTGAACATTTTAGATCACAATTAAATTTTGAATTTCGGAAAGTTAGTAATAACCGCAAAAGTAAAGAATTTGAATTGAGATTAAAATTGTGAGAAATGACAGATGCACAGCGGCTGGACAACAAGCTGAGGAGCAGTAGTGAATCAAATTAATCAAGCAAAGCAGAATATACAAAATTAAGAGTTTGCCTATAAATTACAAAATAAAATGCAGATCTTTTCAGTTTGAATTTTGGGTAACGGTTAAACAAAATCACAGGCCTGCATTACACCAGCAAAGAGAAACATGTTTCACTCCTCTTTGGAATAATGCCACAACATTTAGTGTTCAGAAAATGCTCCATAAATAAAGCGTATTGTTTTTCATTATTATTATTATAACAATATTAACTGCAGATGATTAAATGAAAGAGCCTGGTTGTTTATCTTGTCATCGAGCAATATTAACAGACGCAGCAGGCTGCTGTAATTTCAGACTAATCTCTAACGTGCAGTTTAAGGGGCCGTGAACGAACATAATTAAGCCTTTAAAATGAAGCCCAAGGAAAAGACTTGGCTCGTGTAATCTTCATTTAAATCGTAAATAACTATAAACCTATTAACGTATAACGTTTTAAACCCGCGTTTGGAAATGTGATGGAATTTGAGCTGTTCACACACAAAACGCCCCAAAAACTTATCGTAAAGTTATGGTATACAGCTTCGCGTCCTCACTTTTAGATATGTATTTAAATTCACGCACATTGCCATTTTAGCTAACAACCAAACGGTCCGCTAGCCACCTTACCTCGGACTTTCGAGTGTAATCCCAAAGCGGTCACAGCGTTAAAAGCATCCCGTTTGAGAGCGAACTCTGTTAATCCTAAATAGTTATAAAAACCGTCATTTTTATGGAGGTAAACGGGTAGATTTGTCTGACTTATATCCGGAAAACGTAATTTTCACTTCCAGAGCGTCGGGTTAAGCGAGGCAGGCGTGTGAGATGTGAGTAAACTGCGACGCTCGCGCCGGCTTTATTCGCCTTTCAGAGACGGCACGCGCCGCTGTAATCCGCCTCTCTCTCTCTCTCTCTCCCTCTCTCTCTCTCTCGCTCGCTCGCTCTCTCTCTCTCTTTTGATTGGCGAGCCCACCACACACACACACACACACACGCACACACGCGCGCGCGCACCACCTCCCTCTCTCCTCTACTTCACGCGCCGTGCTGCCGATGTAAAATGTGATTGGTTAAACGCTTCAAAATAGTTTACAATCGACCAAACGCCGGCTAAATGCTAATAAAACTAATAGAACCTGTTAAAAAACTAAACGCTTGTGCGTTTAATCTCGAATTAGCTGTTCTTGCACATTCAGTCGCTGGATTTTGTGAGTTTTTCTCGAAGTTTGCGTTAATTGTGCTCCACTTTGCAGGTATCTAACCAGTCATAACAAACTGCAACAAATTTCCTCTGACAAAATGGCGTCAGGCAAAATCTTGAAAGTGTATTTTTGTGTTTAAAAAAAAATGCTGTTGTCACAAATTGTGACAATCTGGCTTTACAGTTTTTGTCTTTTTCACCACAGACTCAGTATGGAGTGATATGGAAAACAAACGCTGAGACAGCAGACAGACATTAAACAGACATTTTGACTACAAACTGTCTGTGCAGCTGATAGCCACGTTCAACTCCGTGGAAAGATGACCCCGCGCAGGTTGCTCCCATGGGATGAAAGGTAGAAGGCTGTCAGTCTATGCTGTAGTCTGTATCATCTGCTGGCTGGAGTTGACTGATAAATTCTGAGCCTGGCATAGAACATTTACATGTGAGACACAAATGAGATGAGAAAGATGCTACTTTTGTTTACATGGCAGTACACCTCACTGCTGATGTTCAACTTTATCGTCTCATCATTTTGACTGCATATCTGTGGACTTGGTTATATAGTATTTAAGCCATTTTCCTGTTTTGTTCATCCTCTTCTACGTCATTAATTTTCCCACATAGGGCACACATTGCACACCTGGCCATTCGAGTAGAGGGATCTAGAGGGTTTGAATTTTCTCTCCCAACGTTTCTTTCTTTTTTCCGTATGTATTAATGCTAGGCAGCCAGGAAGTACACTGCGAGTGGATAACGGTCTAGTTTGTCTGTCGTGTACATCTCGGGCTCCTCATGGAAAAACACTTATAGTACTGTATAAGTATACGAGCTACAGCGCGTTCACAACTTATCCATCAGCCCTTTTAAAAGGTGCAGAGAATTCAACCTGACACACACACAAAAGAATATTGTGTAAGATTAAGATGCGATAAGGGAGTTGGGGCACACTAGTTCTTGGTCTCTCAGTGGGGCAAAGTTTCCAAGCTGCACCCCTGCTCGAGCCTCTTAAATTGGGCTGCGGCGGCTGCTCAATTACTTCAACCGCTAAAAATATGCTGGCAAATTACAGATACGACGGCACAGACCTAAATATGAAGCCTGTAACCCAGATATTACAAGCCTGATGGTCTGCAGAAGCCTGTTGTTTTTCGAGAACGTGCGTGGTCACCATGCAAGACAGGATGATATTCTCAAATAGTCTCAAAACAGAACTCGTCCTTTTTCATCAAATCCACAAATAGAGAAAGGAAAGCGTCACACCGGTGTTTTAGTGTGACCTGGATGGGGGGTCTTGTTAAATATACAATCAGAGTTATGTTATCAAGTGCAAATGTTATGTTGGTCTATCCTCTGAGGTATACGACATGGGACAGCATCTAAATGACATCCGGTGAGCTGTGGTTCTGTTTGCCACGACAGACAGAGGTGAGGTTCATGTTTTTCTTCCAAATGAATGAGGTCAACCTAATAAGAGCAAACTGACATGTAAGCCTTTAAAATTTATATTAAAATATTGAAGATGAGCAAATTAAGAGCCTTATTCAAATGATACAGTGCATTTCTAAGCAATTTGGTTAAAGGCTGCTGGATATTGAGATTGACTTTAATGTATTCTCGCCCAATCTTCAATAGTGTCTTGATAAACATGACAGGTTCACTCTGTGTGTGTGTCTCTCTGTGTGTGTGTGTGTGTGTGTGTGTGTCCCATCTGCTCCTCTTCAAACCAATTTAGCTTGTCACCGCGCGCGCTTTTGTCTCGCGGATGCCGCGGGAACACTCGCTGTGATGGGACGATGTGTGTTTGTGTGTTTGTGGGTGTGCGCGCAAAACGCTGACGTCACAATAGACGAAAGGCAATAATAGTAATAACAATAATAACCGATTTCAAAGCAAGTATGAAAGCGTTCAGAGCGAGCAGCCAATCATTTTAAGTCGCGAAAAAATACTAAAACATGACATAAAATATCTATTTTGAAAAAGTGCAGATTTACACTCAGTCAAAATATTCTTAGAATATTTTTAATTCAGTTCTACTTTTCTAATGTCAAGATATATTAACTGATATTTATATTTTAATGAAAACACGGTGGTTATTTCATTTGTTTTTAAGTTGTATCTAAGGTTTATTGAAATATCTCCTATTTTGCCAATATTTTTTAATCCAAACAACGTGGATTTTTTTTAATGTAAAATAACTCCAAATTAATGGGAATAGAACATGTCAATTTTAATGTTTGGGACAAAATTACCACCTCTCATACTAATGAAATATTTTTGGTTTAGGACCAGTAATTTTCTTTCGCTCTCGCTCTCTCTCTCTCTCTCTCTCTCTCTCTCCCTGATAAGCTGTTATTGTGACATGTTTTCAGAATAAGAGCATGTCTGAAACCATGTGGAGCAGGAAAAAGGCTGATTGAAATACAATAGGCGCTATTAGCCCCTTTGGAATACATTTCACTTTTTTCATTATGCATTAGCCGGTCGCCCTACTGAGAAATTAATCAAGCGTTTAAAAAAAGAATTGCTTGCGTGACCTCGGAGGGTCAAACCAGAGAGTGAGAAAGGGAGAGCGAGGGAGAGAGAGAGACATATAATAAATTAAGAGCTACAACACTAAGTGAGCTTGAGACTTTTAACATCAAATCTGTCAATAATGAAACATGCCCCGGGTGAGTGGGCACCACACATAAATACATCACCTCATTCCCCCCAAAATACACTAAATCAAGCCTGAAACCCAGCTCACAGCGTTCATTTGATTTGATTTTTACCCCAAATATATCACAAATAATAGTTTCTCTCGCCTCAGATTTATTGTTCAGCACAATTTTGAAACGAGATTTAAACAAACTCGTTTATTTTGACTTCTCTGTGTCTTCTGATAAAGGCCAAACTTCTTATTAGGTAATATATTGTAATTGCTTCACGTGTCATTTCGCCACGCCCTGTGCTTGTGTTTATCTTCTTTACAGTCACATCTTGTGAACGCATCAGTATGTACGCTGCAGATGATAATTTATTGTGGATTTAAAAGCAGATGTAGGCTACAATATGGTGCACAGTGGCCCTGCATGTCCCAGATTTAATCCTTACTTAATGCTGCGCGTCTTTCACTCAACGAGCTTCCCCTCTTCATCCCTGACAAGATTTACTGAGTCTCACAATTAATTCATTTCAATTTTAATTCATCGGGGAGGAGTAAATAATAAATGGAAGTTATGATTGTTTTGTTTTGATTTTCTTTTATTTGTTCCACTTGGAGATGGGTAGAAAAGAGGATTGACTCAATTCCAATTTTATCCTCGTTTTGGAATTTGGCGTAGCATGCGTCATCAGCATCGTCATCATCCTCCTTATTATGTGTAAGTGTGTAATCAATCAACTGGTGTTAATAATAAAATTATGCCAAAATATTATCGATCGATATATTTACACGTTTAGTGCGCACGTAAAACCCAACAGCTGTGCGTAAACGTCGTATTCTTTTTATTTTAACATTTGAGTGCACTTTGATGCCATTTAATTACCGTGATTTGTTGTCGTAAACACGGTGCACGTCGTGTGCACGGAGAACCACCTGAGTTCTAATGTAGATTTTATTTGTCACGTTTCTATTTTGACGGTGTGATCACAGACGCGCGGGCTGCGAACGCTGCGCTCCTCGCTGCGTTGGATGTGGGCTCGCCCGAGGCGCTTGTACCAATTAGCAGAACAGAGCAGCCACTGAATGATCCCATATTTCATCAAAGATCTGCTACATTAGCCAGAGTGACTTATTAGAAGAAGAAGAAAAAAAGATCATCATTTCGCTAAAAGGCACCTGACGAAATGTTGGGAAAATCAGGATTGTGTCCAAAATAAACAGAGCTGACCTCATTTATTTGCTGCCAGGCCTCCACAAATACAGAATACAAAATGTGAGCTGCTTATGGGCATCTTTTTGTTTTTAATTCACAGAAAGGAATGGTCAAGTAAGCCTCCTTATGAAAACGTGATAATTAATTTGACTAATGTGATGAAGCCATATGGATGTAGGGAGAGCAAAGATTAAAGGACCCTTTCTTTTTATCCTACAATCAACGATAAATCCCTGCAACTGCTGAACAATGA